>JAOVVA010113402.1:0-11478 GCA_028565275.1 Leiocassis micropogon | reverse complement strand
TCAAGGTGTTCAGGTTCACAGACTCAAATTCAGACCAAATAGAACCAGAATATGGAGCATCAACCAATTTGTATGAAAACATTGACAATGTAGCTGTTATTTCAGAGATCTTATCATTAAAATAAACAGCAAAATACAATAAGAAATTCTTTCTCATGCATCCCACAAACTGATTCCTAATACAATATCAGTATAGAGCTTGTGCAAAATTATTTAGAAGGTACAACACTCTCTTTTATACAGGTCTCATTCACGTATACACACTTTTCTCCCATGTGACAGTAGCTGCCCCACTCTAATGAATTGCTTTCCCAACTCCCTTTGGGGAACAGACCCTGTCCACTGGATGTAGACTTTATATTCTCAGCCAACCAGACTCGAATGCACAAACTCAGGCAAACAGAGAGCTGTCATGTACTTAAACTTTCAAACTATACTAACACACACTGTTCCTAAACTCCATATTCTGGAGTGACTCATAAATGATTCATTGACATACCAATGGTATATTCCTTATAAAAGTGATATCTATAATAACCACTGCGCTATCTGTTGCTCAACAACAGTGCAATTCACTGACGTACAAGCATGTGAAAATGGTACCTATAATCACTGCGGTTCCTCCCCACAAGTGCTATTTTTAATTATGCACATTTTTATTATGGTATTTTGAATTATGCTATATTAAAACTGGTCTTTATTAGGTACGTGCCGCATGTCTCTGGCAGGCCGCACCCGAGCTGAGGGAAGATGGGGGTTCCTCACCATACCCCAGGAATGCATCATGGCCGGAAGAATCTCATGGTCTGCCAGCCACATTGTATCTCTTTAAAAACTATCATATAAAATCATATTTTTGGGCAGGCTAAAAGCAACTGAGGTATTTAAATGTGGTAAATCTTTAATCTTTGAAGGTATGATGCCATCCAGAACTTTGCCATGCCATCCATTGTTGAGGCCTGTCCATACCAGTCTAATTAAGTCAGAAAGGGTTATGTCGTCGATATATAAAAAGCAAGTCACAGTCAGTCCACCTAGTAGATCAAGTCCTTTAATCCATTTGTCGCTTCTCAAGATCTGTGCCAGTGGCTCGATACAAGCTACAAATAAGAGTAGAGATAACAGAAACCTCTGGTAAACATCAGAGCATATACTAATCGCTTTACTGAGATGTCCATTCACAAGAATTCTGCTGGTTATGTCATGGTACAGCAGTCCCACTTTAAAAACTTCCCTTGAAAGCCCATTTTTTTGCAGTACCTGAAAGAGGTACTGATGTGAGACCCTATCAAAATCTTTTTCAAAGGCTAAATATAGAACTACAAGCTAGGTGTTTGTCTCTTGCAAAACAGACGCTGTCCCGGGCCGGGTACTTGGCTATCCATGATCCTTTACCCTGGGATGGAACAAACTTGATCCGGGTGGATCAGGTCCTCTAAAACAGTCGACATGTATGTCGATAAAGTTTAAAAAAGTAATTGGTCTCCAGTTTCCTATGTCAGTTTTGTCACTTTTCATTTAAAGCAAAGAAACCATCCCTATTCTGAAACTGTCTGGAAGTCTAAGTTGTTCAAATTTTTTAAAACATGTTTAAAGGTTGTGTGTTAATGTCCCAAAAGTTCTTAAAAAACTCTATTCCTGGGGACTTCCCTGTTTTAAAATCTTCAAGACATTTGTGAATTTTCTAAGATGGTAAAATTCTCGGTTTAAAAATACACCCTTTTTTTATCCGGTTTGTGCTTCCATACTTCCTGTAAGGTTTCTTCATGCATCTTTTTTTCTAAATATTAAAATCCCTTAACTATCTTTTAAAAATGTGTTTTTCATTTCCCCTTCCTTGAAAGTGGTGCCTTTATTATTTCATTAAAAAGTACCTTGTCTCTCGTTCTTTGCTTCTTTTATTATGCCTTTGGATTGATTTTAGCTAAAACTGACATTTTTTTTTTTGACTATTTCAATTTCTTCAGTAAAATCGTAACCTTTGGCAGGGCCGTGCACAGACCTTTTGAGGGGCATGTGCTGAAACTGAAAAAAGGATACACAATAATATTCTTATATTATATTTAATTAGTATTAATAACCTTTATACAGATAATATATACATATAGAGGGTATCTTTAAAACGAATTACAACAGCACTCTTCACTGAGCCATGTGTATTAAGATGTTTATGACCTTACTGTGATCCTCTGGGATGTCTCTTTCAATAGCTATAAGGAGAAGGTCGGAGAGTCTCTCCTCTGAGCAGAGACTTTGGAGTTGGTTCTTAATTAACCTCATTTTTGAAAAGGATATCTCTACAGCTGCAGTTGATACAGGTAGGGTGGCATACACTCTAAGCATTTCCACTAGTGTAGGGAAAACGTGCTGGCCACTGGTTACTTTTAGAGTTGAAAGCATACCCTTTATTTCACTTGACTTGAAGGTGGTATGAAACACCATGTCTTCAGTTGCTGCTCCTCCTCAACACTATAAAAGTTACACAGTGTTTGTATTGCTTGGACAGCCTCTGTGTTTGGTGTGCCCACCCAGTTTTCATGAACTGTCAGGCTTTGGAATGACTGCAGTATTTTTCCTGTGGGCATCGCCATCGTCCCATCTACTTTAAATCTTCTTCCGAGTTCCTCTGTGATTTGTATCCAGGAACGTGAAATACACCTTGGCTTGGTAGAACTCTTCAACAGTTTGGAAAGTGAGGCTGTCTTGAGCTGCTGTAGCACTATGCAGGTATCGTGCTGGCACTTTCCTTTTCCTTCCATGGCCAGGAGGTACTGTGGGAATGTTAATACTGCATCTTCTGCCTTTTCAATGGCTTTCTGGAATATGGTTTTAAATTCCTCTTCAGACCTCAGATTCTTTACTGTGTCTAGCACACCATCAGTTACTATTTAGGCAGTGGAGAGATTTAGATCTTTTTGTTGCAGAGCATCAGAGGCGACTCCAGTTTGTAACGTTTGGATTTACTTAAACCACTATTTACAATGCTACAGGGTCGTGAATCTAAATACATGTTTATTAAAAATGCTTCCGGTATTGCGCAATCGTGGCGGAACAAGTAAAGACGCGACACAACAACAATTTCCAAACCAAAGTGTATTAAACAAAACAAACCAACAAGCAAATAAACAAGGTGCACCAAAACCAATATATACAAAATATATACAAATATAAACAATGTGTGTGATGTATGCGAGTGTGTGTGCGTATGTATGAAAGGTCAGAGTCTGTGTTATTGCAGTGTGTGAAATGGTGTATGGGAGAGATGGCTTGGCCTCACCGGTAAAGATGTTGAATCCGGGAGCACGAGAAACGGAACGAGAGGTGAATTGTAAGTGTCCACAACGATTAATCCAGCCAGGCAGAAGTAATGCTTTGGAAGCTGCAAACAATCTCTCTCTCTCAAATACCAACAGCGCTGTGTACATCATCTCTCCGTGTCGAGTCCTTTGCCGGTTCCGGCTTTATGCCGGTACACGTGACCCGACTCAGCTTCTGGGTTCCCTCGCGCTGCGATCGCACATGCTCGCGAGAGCTTAACCCTACGACAAAACACTGTCTATTGGGACAAGTTAAATCCAGATTGGGCACATTTCCTTGTGCAGGTGAGCATTATTAGCTCCTTAATTATTACCCTGCTATTTAAAATGACCCTTTATGTGGCCGCGCTACAAGTTACCTGGAAGACTGTGGTGGTGATTTCTAAGCAAAGAAGAAATTCAAAGTCGATAGCGCTCAGGTACATCTTTGCATCACCAGCAGCTGTGTCAGGTGGGTCTGACTCACTGATGTCTGTCAGAAGCTTGATTAAAGCTTTCAGAACTTTATTGAGGGCTTTCAGGGATCTTTCTCTGCATGCCCACCGAGTGTCAGACAACTTCTACAGCTCAACAACACGCTGACCAGGATGCAATGACTGCTGGCATTTTAAAAATGCTGTATGACTCTTTGTGGAGCCGGTGCAGAAAACATACAGTTTCTCCTCCAAGGAGAAAAATGTTACAAAGTGAACACTGGACTTGACACTCTCAACTAGTACCAGATTCAAGTAGTGTGGCAATGAACATAAAGAGCTTTTTCATTGTGTGCACATATCCGGGACTGTAGACCTTTGTACATTCCACTCATGTTCGCAGCTCCATCATATCCTTGGCCCCGATTGTCACACTCTCAGCGCGCCGCGCTGATCAAAGACTGCTTCTATCTGTTGACATTTCCTTTCCCACACTCACATGCTCACCACCACGCTGGCTTGTTTACCCACGCTGTCATCTCTCCTTACATGCCCCCGGACCGCCCCGCCGGCACACCAGTTTCTCATCCGGCGCTGAGCTACAAGCCTCCACCTTCTCCTCAGAACGGTCGCGGGTGGCCTACGTCATCACCCTCCTTACAGGCAGAGCCCGGGAGTGGGGCACGGCTCTCTGGGAGGCTTGCGATCCATGTTGTTATGACTTTGAAGCCTTCTCCAAGGAGATGAAGAGGGTCTTTGACCGTTCTCATGTCAACAGGGAGGCTGGGAGCAGGCTGTTGAAGCTTCGCCAAGGATCACGCTCCGCTTATGATTTACGCCATTGAATTTCGGACCCTCGCCGTCACCAGTGGATGGAACAACAGGGCCCTATCTGAGGCCTTCTTTGAAGGCTTATCAGAGGCAGTCAAGGACGAGCTCGTCCCTCAGGAGCTACCCGCCGACCTTAACGGACTCATGGATCTCGCCCGGCCGGGGCGACGCTCACCTCCGTTCAAGGCGAACTTCCAGAGGACCACCCTCCGCTCAGTGACCCTCTCCTCCCAGGACACCTCAAGGATCTAGTCCTCCGAGACGGACTGATCAGGAGGAGCCTATGCAGCTAGATAGGACTCGAATCTCAGAGGAGGAGAGACGACGCCACCGCCAGGAAAGGGCCTGTTTCTATTGCGGAGCCTCAGGACACTTACTTAAAACCTGCCCGTTAAAAGGAGGTGCCCTCTAGTCAGACTGGGAGCACTAGAGGGCGCTCCTTCAGACAGACTCCCAGAACCATGCCCCCTACTCCCCGCTACGCTAATCATCGACGGCGAAGCTCACAGGATTCAGGTTCTCATCGACTCCGGTTCTGACCGTAACCTGATCAGCGCCGCTACAGTCAGGAAGCTAAAGGTCCCCTGCGCCCCTGTTGAACCCCCCCTCTTGGTTCAGGCCCTAGATGGCAGCCCCCTATTCGCCATCACACGGCGCACCCTCCCACTTACTCTAAGGATCTCAGGGAACCATTCTGAGGAGATCTGTCTGTTGGTCATTGATAAATCCCATGCTGCTGTAGTTCTCGGCCTTCCCTGGCTAGCCCTTCATTGCCCGCAGATTGACTGGACTAAGCATACCATCACGAGCTGGAGTCCCTCCCTTCTACTCCAGCTAAGCCTGAGGATCCCCCGGACATCTCTAATATTCCCGCCGAATACCACGACCTCAAGTTGGTCTTTAACAAGGCTCGGGCCACCTAACTGCCTCCTCATCGACCTTATGACTGTCCTATTGATCTCCTACTAGGTACCTTCCCTCCAAAGGGTCGTCCTTACTCCGTGACGCGCCAAGAGCAAGGAGCCATGAACAAATACATCACGGGGGCCCTCGCTGCTGGTATTATCTGCCCATCTTCCTTGCCCACAGGAGCAGGGTTTTTCTTCGTCAAAAAAAAAGATGGGTTCCTCGGTCTATGCATAGATTACAGAGGGCTCAATGAAATAACTGTCAGGAACCGTTACCCCTTACCACTCATGTCCACAGCCTTCGAGCTTCTCCAGGGAGCGCAATGCATATCATCTCGTCCGAATTAGGGAGGGCGATGAGTGGAAAACCGCCCTTCAATACCCCGACCAGTCATTATGAATATTTGGTAGTGCAATTTTGGACTCACCAACGCCCCTGCTGTCTTCCAGAGCCTGATCAATGATGTACTCAGAGACTTCTTGAACCTTTATGTATTCGTCTATCTAGATGACATCTTAATTTTTTCTCACGACCTGGAGGAGCACCGGCGCCACGTTCGCTAAGTATTACAGAGACTCCTAGAAAACAAATTGTAGGTCAAGGCAGAGAAGTGTGAGTTTCACACGATGGCTACCACCTTTCTAGGTTTTGTCATCTCCCCCTCGCGGCTGGAGATGGAACCGGCCAAAGTTCAGGCAGTTTCCAACTGGCCAACCCCAGCCTCGCGACGAGATCTCCAATGATTCCTAGGCTTTGCCAACTTCTACCGCTGGTTCATTCGAGGGTACAGCTCTGTCGCCGCCCCATTAACCTCTCTGACTTCCTCTAAGACGCGCTTCTGTTGGAACGAGGAGGCAGAGAGAGCCTTCTCCGATCTCAGGTTCACCTCAGCTCCTATACTAATCATCCCCAACCCTTTCCGCCAGTTCGTGGTGGAGGTGGATGCATCCAACACCGGCGTCGGAGGGATCCTGTCCCAAAGGTCGCCACAGGATAACAAGCTGCACCCCTGTTCCTTTTTTTCCCCCATCGTCTGTCCCCGGCCGAGAGGAACTACGACGTGGGCGATCGGGAGCTACTAGCCATCAAGCTAGCACTAGAGGAGTGGAGGCACTGGCTGTAGGGAACAGAGCTCCCATTTCTAGTGTGGACTAGACATTTGTAACGCTTAGGTTTTATTTTTAAGATAATTACACGATAACGGGGTCTTAAATCTAGATATGGGGTAATATTCTTCACTTCCGGTGTTGTGCAATCTTCGCAGAGCAAGGAAAGACACACGACAACAACAACTACTAAACAAACCCAAAGTGTATTAAATGGAACAAACAGATAAATAAACAAACAAGGTATACACAATATATACAAATATAGACAATGTCAGTAATGTATGCGTGTGTGTGAGTGCGTATGTATGAGTGTCCAAGTCTGTGTTATTGTGAATGTATGAGATGGTGAACGGGAGAGATGGCCTGTGAACGTCTGGGCCTGTGATGGCGGGATTACCAGCTGGAGAGCTCCTCCCTTCTTCCTCGGCACTCTACGATGTAACGCTCCTTGGTGGTGTTCGAAGGAGACCCCCTGGTTCTGGGTCTCTCCGGGATCCACCACAGTGGCCAGAAGAGCCACCTGGAGACCTTCCTGCTTTGGACGTTCCACCTCTGCGAGGTCTCTGGGTGGAGCCGAGGACAGCTCTGATGTGAAGTGTGGAGGTTCCGCTTTCAGTGGCAAGGTATAGTAGAGCTGAGAGGGTGCAGAGAGGGGCTGGGCGTTGGAGGGTCCGGCCTGGGACGGAGTAGAAGCGGGCTCTGGGGCTCCCTCCTTCACCTTCTCCTGGCTGTGTTGGGCACCCTCCTTCTGCCGAAAATCCCTCGCCCCCATGCAGTGCTTTTCTGTGGTTGCAGTGTTTGGAAATCCGGATGAATGTGGAGATGGAGATGGTGAAGACGTAGTGGTGTAGACTTGTGATCTGTGGACGGTGGGCGTGCTAAAGAGGCGCAGCTTTCTCCAGTTTTTTCAGCGACTCTTGGCAGTAACGCTCCAGCTCAGCTAATTTAGTGTCCACTGCCTGCCGAAAACTGATTTCACGGTTAACACTGCTGTTTATGGATTCTCTAAAATCCCTCTCTAACATACCCACTTTCTCAGAAAGAGGCCCCACATTGTTTTAGTTCAGTTTGTATGTTTTTAACAACATCAGCAATTTTAGACATCTGACCCACAATATCATCATCATGTCCACCTGATATATACACCTGATATATACGATGAACTAATCAATGAATTAGGATTACAATTAGGATTACATCGCGTCACACATTTATCTACGTCCTCATCTACATGATATCTACAACTTTGTTGCGCAATATTAGCAACAACAAAGTTGGCCCTCCCGGCACTACTAGCGTTAGCATTCGCGTTAGCCCTAGCGCTAGCCATGTTAGCACGAGAAACGGAACGAGAAGGGTATTGAATGTGTCCAATAAAGATTAATCCACTCATGGAAAGTAATCCTCTGTGACTACAAACAAGCTCTCTATCTCTCTCTTCCAAAATGCAGCGCGCTGTCTCATCTCTCCATCCTGAGTCCTTTGTCGGTTCCGGCTTTATACCAGGACACGTGACCCGATAGGTCATCGGGGTTCCCCCATGGCACAACTGTGCATGCACGCGAGAGCTAAACCCCGGAACCAAAACACAGTCGTTCTGGGGAACAAAATAACCGTTTAGGGTCGTTTAAAAAGGCCTGGTGGTTTTACTTTTTATTTACCACTTTATTTTTGCCTAAATAAACTAACCCCTTATGTGGCTGCGCTACACATTGAGGCTAAAGTTAAGCAGGCATTGACTCAGGAGTCCCCCCAGATCGTCTCTTCGTTCCCCTCTGTCTATGCTCACAGGTTCTGGAATGGGGTCATGGATCCAAGCTGTCCTGTCACCCAGGCTCTGCCCGGACACTCTATCCTTCAACAGCGCTTCTGGTGGCCCACGATGGGGAGGGATGTTTCCAGCTTTGTGGCAGCCTGCGACATCTACACCCACTGCAAACCCAACAACCGCCCTCCGGATGGCCTCCTCAGGCCCTTACCCATACCTCACCGCCCCTGGTCACACATTTCGCTGGATTTCGTAACGGGTCTACCCTCATCCGATGGGAACACTTGTATCATGACCATCATTGACTGTTTCTCCAAGTCTGTCCACCTGGTTTCACTCCTCAAGCTCCCCTCCGCCAAGGAGACTGCTGAGCAGTTGATCCTCCATGTTGTTCGTCTCCACGGCCTCACCACTGACATAGTTTCAGATCGTGGCCCTCAGTTTATCTCACGCTTCTGGAAGGCCTTTTAAAAACTTGTACACTCTTTAAAACCTTGTAAACTCATCGGGGCCACCCCTAGCCTGTCTTCTGGCTTTCATCCCCAGTCCAACGGTCAAACGGAACGAAAGAACCAAGCTATGGAAATCGCCCTCCGGTGTATGACCACCCAGGATGTTACTACCTGGAGCAAGTTCCTCCCGTGGGTCGAGTACGCTCACAACTCTCTGCCATCTGCCGCCACAGGCCTCTCTCCATTCCAGTGCTGTTTGTGCTACCAACCACCACTGTATCCAACTCAAGAGGGGGAGGTAGAGGTTCCCTCGACGCAACCTTTTGTCCGCCGCTGCAAACGGACATGGTTACTAGCCAGACGATCCCTACTGCAAGCGTCCAGGTCGTACAAGAGACAGGCAGAACGCCATCGCTTCAAGACCCCCAGGTATCATGTAGGAGACAGTCATGCTCGCCACCAGGGACATTCCCCTAAAGACACTTTCCCGCAAGCTCTCTCCCAGTTCATCGGCCCATTTACAATAACCAAGTTAATCAATCCGTACGCCGTCCGACTTTTACTTCCCTTGTCCATGCGACGCATTCACCCCACCTTCCACGTGTACCAGCTACGACGCATCGTAAACTGTCCTCTTGCCGCAGTTTTCTCGCGTTTCCGTACATGATTTTTCACGTTGCCGGGCTCGCTTTGTTTCTCAATTTTTTGCTACTCGTCTCACGTTTTGGATTTGTCACTACTCTCGGATTTAACGACTTGAACTTTTGCTTTCGTTTCTCGACTACGGCTCTGCTTCGTGTTTGTTTTGGCTCGATGCCCTCGCTGACAGATTACACGGCATTGAACTCCCGCTCTCGTCCCTCGACTACGACTCTGCTTCGCCCTTGTTTTGGCTTGACGCCCCCGCTGACGGACCGCACGGCTTTGAACTCCTCCTTTCATCCTTCGACTACGGCTCTGATTCTCGTCTCTTCTCGTCACACAGCTTGCTCAACGCCTCACGAAACCACCTGCTTCTCTGCACCTGGATCCATCTCTTCGCCTGTTCGTCTCGCCCATCCTGACACCGATGTTCTTCAAGTCAAGTCTATTGTCTTGAAGGAGAGTGATGACAACATTCTCCAACTCTTTTCCTGTTCTGGGCTCAAGAGTGCAGATCTGTAGAAAACGCTCCTTTACGTCCATGTCACTTACATAGCAAACTACAACGGATACCTGCTCTTTGTGAGAGACATATGTGGTCTTATCCAGAAGGATGGAGAAGATTTGTGCTTCTTTGATTTCATTCTGTATTTTCCTCCTAATAAAGGTAACCAAGGACATTATTATGTCATTCTGGCTCCTGTTTGAAATAAGGGACACTTGGGAACTTTTCATGGAGGCTTGTTTTTCCTGGATGGCATCCAAATGCAGCTTCATCACACTATAATATTGGGCCATTGTTTTCACAAGTTCAATAAAGTTGCTTGCTCTTTAATTTTTCCAATGGCACTCCTCCATATATCTATGCCTAATGTCTTCCAGGCTGTTTTGTTCTTGAATTTTGCTTCTCTTGGAAAAATACGACAACTAAAGCAGTCCTTCTGCGTTTTTTGGGAATGTCATAACAGGCTGGCAAGGTCCGACTTTCTCACACATTTTAATATATCTGTCACTTAAGTTAATATTAAATGTCTGCATGTGGGCAGGATCTGTAGGACAATTCAAAACCATTAGTTTTGCAATTACATCCTCTTTATTTTCAGCACTTCTATGCTGGCTTTCTTCTGTTGCTTCCTCTGACTGTAACTCTCCTGCAGCTGGCTCCAGTCTCCACATTTTCCTGATCTATACTAGCAGTTCTATGCTGGCTTTCTTCTCTTGCATCTCCTTCTTGCACTCTCCTGCAGTAGCTCCTTGATCTTGTTCACCAGAAAATTCTTGCACATCATCTATCACTTTTCTTTCTAAATCTGAATTACTACTTCCTCCCTTTTCTTCTTCCCTGCTACAAACTGGCTTGATCCATGAAGAAAGTGAGCTGCTACCCTTGGCTGCCTGCTGTCGCTCCCTCTCCTTCTTTTTCCTAATTCTCTCCTCACGAGGCATTGCACTGCAACCATCATGTAATCAAAATTCACATCAGTACAAAAAACAGTTTTGTATGGAGTGATATCCCGGACATTTTTTAAAAGTAATTGCAAATTGCATTTGTATACTGTATCTATACTGTGGGGCGTGATTGTATGGGGAGTGACGTCACTCGCAGTCACCGACCAAGAGGGGGAAATTTGAGCAATGGAGGTGAACCGCGGTAAAATTGAGATTAAAAACAGAGATTTTGTGTGGGGTGCAATCCGTGGCAGGGGGCTTTTTAGCGCATAACACCGGAGCTTTATAGTGATGGAGTCACTAAGGGACCTTCTAAAAAGTGCATGACCAAGACCCAACCGTTTGTTTGGTACAGATAATTTGTTGATGAGTCGGGTGTTTTATATTTTTTATATAATACTTGTACTGTACTATAATCCACTCTATCCTTGCTAATAACTACAACCATTCCCTTTGCAATATTCAGTTTAATAATGTTTTTTAAATACATTTTTACAAAAAAAAAACAATTTTCAATAGCTTTTTCGTTATGTGGATTACACATGTAAAACCAGTTGTACTATAATCCACTCTATCACTGCTAATAAC
>JAOVVA010113341.1:0-11479 GCA_028565275.1 Leiocassis micropogon | reverse complement strand
ATTTTTGATATAATGCTGTATGCATTTAAAAAATAAAAGTAGATTTTTCTAAAAAGAAAACCAATTAATCTTTGTTTCTCTTACATATTTTACATTGCTGTTTAATTAAGCAAAAGTAAATTTTATCTGATTACTCGATTAATCGATTAACTTTTTGGTAGAATACTCAATTACTAAAATATTCGATAGCTACAGCCCTAATTGAGTTCCTGCCATTTGATTGGGTGAAGCTTAACACCCAAGCTTAACATTTCATACTAAAAAAATAAATAGAAAGTGATATTTTTTTGTTCATCTTAATTATCTGTTTCATATGTTTATTATATGTTCATATGATAATTATAATTTTTTTTCTATCACAGCACAGTTGACGGAGTTTGCATGTTCTCCCTGTGCTTGGGTTCTCTGCAACGACATGCAGAGAACTCTCATTGGTGTTTCCAAATTCCCTGTAGTGTGTGTGTGTGCATGCTTGTGCCCACGATTTTACTTTTTCTATAACCAGTTAACACAGGTCTTGGAACTCCCCCAAAGTGTGTGTTAATGCTCCTTCTGAAATACCCCTCAGATAGTACTCCACATTATTTCATAACTTAAAACTGTCTTTTTTTTGGTGGGGTCGGGACGCATCTTCTTATGTGATGTCACAATATGGAAAAAATGGGGAGCCAGTAATCAGGGAAGGAAAATGTAGTGTTTTTTTGAAGATTGGACTGAAAAAAACGACTTTATAGGACCGGGCAACCCGTCCAAGGTGTGCCAACAATGAGTCCCCTAGGGTAGGCTCAAAGCTTCCTGTGACCTCCTTACAGAATACGCGGTATAGAGAATGAGCAGATGATTGAGTGAGTCAGCGCAGTTGAATGCATGATTCTGATTGGTCGGGAGGTGTTTTTTAATGTTCCGTCACAGCACCGCTTTGTGTTAATGCACTCGTTTAAAATGCAATATAGTTTCTATAGTAACCAGTTAAACGAGGGCTTGTACAGCGGACGCTCCGCGTAAGCAGATTAAAAATGTGTGTAATCTCAGACACAGTGATTCACTGTACATGTTATGTATTTTTTTAAGCCGTCACTCCTGGACAATTGGATAGGTTATTATTTTGAAATGGAAAATTTCAGTGCGAGCAGAACAAATAAATGGATTTTCCTCATTAGATTAAAAGGACTTTTTTATTTAGAGTGTAGTCATGTTTTTGTGCTGAATCGGTCTAATTTTAGCTACGAGCTTTCTTTTTGGCTGACGTGATGCTCTACAGTGTATTGAGCCTTTCAGATCTTCCAGTCTTGGAGGATGGATGATTCTCACAAATTAAATGCACACACACACACACGCACACATACTTAAATTATGCAGCTGCTGTTTATATATATATTTCTCCCACTCTCTCTCTCTCTCTCTCTCTTTCCACCGCCCATCTCTTTCTCAACTGTCATTTTTCATCTTTTTCATCTTTTGTTGTTTATCTATTTTGCTTTTCTCTCCCTCTTTCCTTCTCTTTGTTTCCTCAGTTTGTTGTTTCACCCTCCACCCTTTCATCTCTCACACCTTTATCTATCCATGCATTGTCTCCATAATCTCAATAGCTTTCTCTTTTCCTTTGTCTCTTCGATTCCTTCTCTTCTCTCTTTCTGTTCATCCCCACCTCCATCCTCCCCCTCTCTCTTTCTCTCATACACACACACACACACACATACACACAGTTTTTCCGCTTCCTACACATTAGGGTCAATGTTCGTTTAGCTTGTTTAGCTCCATGGGTTTGTTTCTTATGAAAGTTGCAGTAGTAGAGATTATCAAAGCAGCAAATTACAAAAAAAAACCCACTGTTTCATCCTTTGAATTCATATTTTATTGTCATGGTAAGCACAAATATTAAAATAATTGAATATTCATTAGGCTGTATAACAACTAAATTGATTAATAAACTAATCTAGTTTAAACTAGTTATTTTGCTTTACAGTGTATTTGATGCTGTTGCTTGTGCATGTGGTTCATTGAGTAGAGAATAAATATGTAACATTATAAATCATACACTGTATGATTATCACGATCATATCAGTCACATCAACTCCACCAGGTGAATTGACAATCACTGGTTATCAATTATTTTAAACTGGTGGATTCAGGATCACGGGCACCCATGGCTCATCTATGTCTTAGGGGATCAAAAGCCAGCCTGTCCTGTCCAAATTTTTATGGTTGATCGGTGTATATGATAAATCATTTCAATTGTTTGTTTTTCCCCTGTATCAAATGTCACAATATTAACTTGCTTTGTATTAAAATTGCCTGAAATTTTCTAGACTTTTTTTTCAATCTGTCTTTCTCTTGTCTTTTCATCACTATACGTCTCTCTATCTCTCTCTCTCTCACACACACACACACACACACACACTCTTTCTCTGTCCTGCTTGCTGCTTTTCTTTATTCTGGACCTCTCTGCATCTTTCTGCCCCCCCTTTCTTTCGATATTTTTGTCTTTCCTTATTCATGTCCCTCTCATCTTGCTGTCAGTCTTATGCAATATCTTAAATAATTAAAAATGCACACTGAAGGAGACAGTTTATGAGTTTGCTAGTGATTTATTTGGCGTGGAATTAGATTACACTCCTCCTCATTTCCACAATAGACCTACATTGAGCCCTTTACTGGAAAACAACATTGCGCGAACATTTTAATACCATCCATAATGCAGGCTGCATGACTTCCCTGCCTGTTTTTAATCCTTTTGCAACATTCTTCATTCATGCTGAAGCACTGAGGAGTCATGGGATTGAAATATTTCACAAAACAGTGATTTATGTTTTTAAAAAGTAAAAGAAAAAAATGTTTTTTAAAGTGTGGTGAATACTGAGATGCTTTTCTTCTCAGCACGGTTTTAAAGAGTGATTATTTCAGTAGCTTTTCTCTCACTTCGCACCAGTCTGGCTGTTCTTCCAAGCTGCCACCAACCTCCATGCCACGGTGAAAGTCACTAAAGGTTAGTTGTGTAGTGGAAGCACAAGAGTCATGTAGGGAATTTATACAATGCATGTGGTATGCAAAGGTGTGAACTGAGAGACGTCCAATTAGTTTCGGTTGTGTGAATGTAAATGACTGTTCTGTTCTGCTTTTGCATCAGTGTGTTCCATTGTTGCACTGTCATTTTTGTGCCTAATTAAATACTGTAAACCTGGTGCATGCAAAAGCAGAGATGTCTTTATAGAAATGAAAATGTTTGTTAAATGGTCAGGTAAATGACACAATGTTTAAATGATTGCTTCATCTAATTTATACACCAGTTCCGACTGGAGGCAAGAGGCATTCCCTAAGTGATGATAATAGACAGTAACAGCACTGGGACGTATAACTGTATGCATCATTCTGTGTCCTGGGTGTTTTCTAATAACCGTTAATGACACTAACTGGGTGAAAGTAAGTCAGTACTGGGGAGAGAGCAGCTGCCTGGCAAAACACATATTCAAAACCAGTCACAGAAGCACTTTCAGCAAGAAAACACATCTGATATAAACTCTATAAACTGCACATAAACTCATTTTGTATGTTTTACGTGACGAAATTGTCAGCAAAGTGAAAAAGAATCTACAGTACATTCTTTAAAGATCAATTAGTGTTTTAAATGATGAGTGTTTTAAGTGATATACAGAGAAATTTTTTTTAACACCTAACGAATATGGAGTATTCAAATGAAGACTATGAAAATAAGACTTTAATAATAAACAAAAATAAAATATGAAAAAGCAAATATTTAAATAGTCTTTAAAAAAAACACATTGACATTGATTAATAAATGCTTCTAAATCATTCTGAATCCTTTCTGAACCCTCCGTGTTCTTTTATTTATGGCAAGAAAGTTATCTAGCTTCTAACACAAGGCTAAATCCCAAATTACTCCCAAACTCCTGATCAAAGGCCCTACATGGTGTGTGTGTGTGTGAACCTGTTAACAGAGCCAATATTCTTAATCGAATATGTGCAAATATAACGAGAAACTTGCGAGATAGGATTGTCCACCATATCCATTGTTTATTCTCCTCACTTTTTGTCTACATGGTACCGGTAAGAATGTTGTCATGGCTAGTTAGTTGCACCAAGCTTCCAAGGATTTGTGTTGGAGGAGCAAAATAACTCGTTCAAAATAATGAGCACTGCTGTTATGGCCTCGGCACTCAGCACTTGGGCTACGCCATCGCTACGACAGCATCACAGCACAACATCACTCCCACTAGTGTTATATTGCTTAATTAGATTGTTAATAAAAACGTTATAATTAAAATGTGTATTTTCTACTGCCTTTCCCTTATGAACATCTTTTAAATTAAGACATTTCTAATGACTTGCAAAACACATTTTCACTTTTGTGCACAGCAATATATATATATATATATATATATATATATATATAATGGCTTCAAAGCAGCACTTATTAGATATTTCATTTTCTGTGTCAAAACTGCGACCAGAAAACCAGGTTTTGAAAATATCTTTTGAGAAATATATTTTTTAAAATGTCTTTTTTTATGTTAAGCATCACAAGTGAGACCTTGACTCTTCCTTCCCTGAAAAGCACTGCAGACCAAATGATTTCTTTATATACAATTTCCTATTATATAATAATAGGTGTGAATATTGGTATCCAAGTAAATGTCGTCTAGTTTTAACCATGCGTGTATGACTGTTTTCATGCTCTGATGGTCGGTTGACTGAAATGTTAGCGAATGTAATATAGCAATAGTTAATTGATTAACTGGCATTAAGAATTTAATTGTTTAAAAAGGTATTAATTGATGATAAGGTTAGCGGTGCATGTAGCGGTCACCTTGACAACCCAGCTGCTAATGTAGCTTAGTTGTCCTTACTAGCCCGGCTCCTCGCAAGATTGCTAATAACATATTTGAAGTGTCGGATGTCTGCGGATCTTATTGTGAACACCGGATTGAGTCAGCCTGCTTACAATCCTCAGAGAAAAGCTGAGCGAATCAGTGCTCTGCACACAATGAATTAGGAATTGAATGAATTATTTTAAATAATAATAAAATAGAAATGAATATGTGGTAGTAATTGTTGATACAGCGAAATAAAACGTAAAACTAAACGAGAGGGAAATGTGCATCATAATGTGGTTATCTTTAATTATTAATGATTCATTGATTGTAAACATGTTCGACTATCAGTTGAGAAAAAGAATTGGGCAAAATTTACAACTCTAAAGGGATCCCCTGAGTTGTAGTAAAATTTCAGGTGTTGATTGTTTCACGGTGTCAACTCGGTGTCATCAGTAGCATGCAAGAAAACATTTCACCTTAAGCTGCCAGTAATCTTTCAGCAGGCACTGAATAAAGCTGTTAAACATTTAAAAAAGGCACACAAAACTTATTTTTTTTGCTGAACTTTTCCTTAGAATAGAGGTTTTGAATGAGAATTTATTATCTCGGTACAAGTACATAAATAATTTAAAACACAAACTACCTGTGTTCACTTTCCATATACTGTATATTGCTTAATGCCAGGCCATGTCTCCTGTTTGAGTTTTTTTCTAATGAACTCCACTAGCAATGAGGAAAGTGATAGATAGGAAGATAAAACAAAAGGCAAGGTAAAGACAATGAGAGAGAGGTATATGCCTTTATGTGCATTCCTGATGTATTCACAAAATTATTAAATGCATTTGAATTTCTGAAGCGTCACAAATTATGCTCATCCCTGAGGCAAATGCAGTTAAAAAATACATGTTTGAACGATCATTTGAGTTTAATTGGAGTTAGCATCCTGATGTATGAAAAAAAAAAAAACAGAAGCGATTTAATATAGGTTATGCATTAAATCTGGTCTGACTATCTTAAAATCAGATTGATGTCTGGATTCCGCTCTAACACTGATTTGAAATTGATAGCTCCAATAAACTTTTTATTATCATGGGACTGTAGTGAAGAATGAAACAGCTGTCTACAGCTGTAAATGCTTTTTTGATAGCCCTTCCATATCTGTCTAGGATCCTTATTTTATTACACGTATTACAGTCAATATTCCAAAAAAGTGCTACAGCAGCTGAAGTAGGATTTGAGGTTTACTGGGACATACAGGGGTTTCTACGAAGGTGTTCAAGTCAAACTGGGACTTTTGATTTTGCAGAATAATAGAACAGTTATGAGATTTAAAAACTCAGTTTATTTCTCTATATCATGACCCATTACAATAATCACTTCTCCCAGCATTTATAAGTTTTCTCAGTATGCTGGAGCCAGGATCGGACTGCCTGCTTCACATATAAACCGCTGGCCTCCCAGGAACTCGTTAATGTATGAGAGATATGGCAATAACTCCCAGCCAAGTACTTAAAAAAAAAAAAAAAAAGTTCCTGGGAGGCCAGCATTTAAGCAGTGACAGAGACGTGAAGTCGGCATAGGTCCAATCATGGCTCAGACGTACTGAGAAAACTTTCAACCTTGATGGTATCCAAGCATTAGTGAAAAGCTGGGATAAGTGCATTAGTGTAGCAGGGGATTATATACAGTAGAGAAATAAAGAGAAGTTTTACTCTCATAACTGTGTTCTGTTATTCTGCACAATCAAAAGTCCCGGTTTGTCTTGAACACCACTCGTACGTGTGTACCCCCCACAACATGGCTTAGTTTTTGACATTTACATTTAAGATCCTCTGTGTGTATTTGTTCGTGTGTGTATGTGTGTGTGTGTGTGTACTTCTTTTCACAGTCACATTGATCGGGAGGTAAACTCATTCTCGCTTTGAGCCTCCCCTTGAGTCATCTCTCTCTTTCTTTCTCTCTCTCTCTCTCTCTCTCTCTCTCTATCTCTCCCTCCCTCCCTCTCCCTCTGCTTTCACTTTTTAAGATGCCTTTCATGAGTGTAGATTGAAGTCACTCGCAATCATCAGCGATTCTCTATCGTGCATCCCTGGGTTTTTAACACCTTCAGGCTTTTCACAACAATATTTTGTCTCCAAAATATGTCTCCTTAGATTATCTGACACCAGCCATTTTTTTAAGGATTGATATGGTCTTATATTATACTTGTACTTAATTATAATTATCCTTGAATATTGTAATGTTTTTATCTATGCATTTTCCAGTATTTTCAATACTAACAATCAATGTCTAAGTGTCAGTATTGAAAGTATCATTTTATCATTAGTTTCCCGTTACATTATTTAAAGACATCAGTTTTTCAAATACACAAGCTGAAGTTGCTGAGTAACTGAGAGCGCCCCTCCATACGGCTTAACGATAATAAAATCCTGGTTTAAAGATAGATGGAGATGGATGTAATGTCTGCACCATCATCTGGGAGCTTTTAAAACTCCAGCCTCGACAGCATCAGAAAGCCGGCCTGGATCAGCTGCTTTGAGCTGACGTGCGCAGCCGGGCCGAGTGCCTGACTCAACAGTCGATTGAGTTCACTTTCGCTGCAATATGGAAAATTAGGGTTGGCAACTGTCCCTAATAATACACATCACCCTGTATTAAAATGCATGTTGCTGTTTATTCTATATTTTCTTCAGAGTGGAGCAGAAAATGATGTGGACTTGCTACGAGATTGCATGTCTGCATCATGGTTGTTATGGTTACAGAAACTGAACAGCATGGAACTTTTTTGAAAAGTCTTCCAGTGGTAGTGTACCTGCGAAACACACAAAGGGAAAATAGGAAAATGGTTAATGACAGCAAAATATTATTAATATTAATAATAATAATAATAATAATAAAAGTTGACCTTTAAAATATATTTTACAACATCAAATGACAACCTGTAATTTATTTCATGTCTAAAGATATTATGCCAAAACTTGAGAAAGAAGGATTTTTTAAATGTGGATTTGTGTGACCTTATTAGAGATGGGGGGAATAATCGATTTGGTTGTGAATTGCTTTTTTTTTTTTTGTGTGTGTTCCAATAGTTAAAAAAAATTATTTATTACATTTATAATAGAGATGCATCCGTCAATTAGCCAGTGATCGGAATTGGCTGTTTTTCAGCTTATAATTTCAGTACATTATCAAAAGTTGTACAAGTTAAAAAGCCTCCGTTCTGCCTTTTTCACCAAACTCTGCGAGTGAACTCTTGTATTTGAAGTTTGAAATATTTGAAGTGAGAAAACGAATGGTATAAGGAACGGACTCCATTTAATTACTCATGTTCACTTTAGTTTTAAATCTATTGAATAAAGCTAAGGTATAAAACTTTTGAGTTATGACAATTTTTTAAAGGTCTTAAAATTGTAGCAAAATTGCAAAGAAAAATTTAACATCACCTCAGGATATTTATAAAATTGTGATGCATATTAATCGCATATGTGATGCATATGAATCACAATATTAATAGAAACGGGGCATAACGGGTGATTCTTATCCCTAATGTAGTTTGAAAACTTATATGGGTGATATGGACAAAAATAGTGATGATAATTAAATAGCGTTAAGGACATGTTAAGTACATGGACATACATTCTCACATTCTCTCCCTCTCTCTCTCACACACACACATACACACACCCTGGTTTCCACCTTAAGTCTACAAAGGAGAGGTGGATACTGCAAGACAAACCTTTGTGAAATAGGTAGTTTTGATTACTCATATTATGACGTATGTCAGTAAAGCTGGCCTTTGGCTTTATGTGCATTTTTTCAGCATTTACTTCAAAACAATTTTTTGGATGTTTCTAAGTTCAGGCTGAAGTGCACTGCATGAGAATATAGAACAGAAGTAACTAAAAACGTTTACAGGACATGATTACTTTCAGTTATAAAATCAGATGATCTGCCTTCGAAATCATTGTGAAATCCTCCAAGTGGTGTAATTTAGAAATGCATTGTTGTATTAGTTAAACGGTGTACATACTAGGGTGTGTCGAGAAGAGATTTAGAAATAGCTTTACTAAAAGACTTGACCCCAGGAGTGGTAGGTCATTGTACAGTACCTTTATGTCAAGAAGAATATTTAAGGCTGGGAAATTTATATAAGGTCCAGGGAAATTAGGCAACAACTTGACTGTTGGATTGTTGTCTGCCAGAGCGTCTGTCAAATGTCTTAAATGTAAATGCTATGAATGGCAACAGTTCCCGTTTAGTGGCTACAAATAAGTCATAAATTTAAAATGTTTGATTTGTGGATGTTTTATTTAGCACCGGTACGTAATGTTACCAGTCTGGACACCGTGTACCTTACATCAGTTATGCATCTTTTTTAAATTAAGAATAAATGCATACTTCTAACTCTAGACATCTTTAAACAGTCTGATTTTTTTAGTTGGTTTTAACAAGCCATGCTGTCTTTTTGCTTCTTAGACCAGAGAGGGTAAAATAAAACAAATCTATTCGTGCTTTAACACTAGGTGGGATTTATTTGCTCTGTGCCTTTGTACGGTTGCCCCCCATTCCCCCCCCATCTCTACCCTCCGGACAGGTTTCACATGAGTAAACTTGTTTCATTTTTTCGACAGAGCAGGTGGCAATATGTATCAGGTTGGGTTGCAAGCTGCCACTAAACACAAAAAGTAGAAATTTTGACTGATATTGATATTTTGCGCACACAGACATTTTAAAAGGAGACAGACGGTGTGAATGCTGTCTTGTTCTAGACATCAGTCCACTTCCGTGTTTAGGTATGGTTGGTTCCCTTTCATATTTGATTCAAATTGTACCCGAGAAAACCGTACCTTGATCGAGTCCCCTTGACGATGTATGGAGTGCTCATAGTACGCAGTACTGAACTTCGGAGTCAAGCATACTGAGATCTGTTCCTGAGATGGCTGAGGGAAAGCACCTTATAAAATTATATGAAAGATATATTATTTATACAAAGGCATGTGCAGCAGGAAACCTCAACAAAGGACAGAGTTGTTTTTTATAGACAGATTTTTTTTCGTACCATGTTAGTGTACAGTATGCTAGAATATTTTTCAAGTGCTTTGTTCACTACTCTAAATACTTTGCTGGGTCATCATCCAGCTGTTCACCAGTTGCCGAACCCAAATTTACCCTGACATACATTAAAAGTCACATATTTTACTATTATTTAAACAAGTTGACACATGTCTCAGAGGTCCCCTAAAGTATGTGTGTGTTAAAGCCTCCTCAGATAATGCATATTTTCATCCCTTAAACTGTCTTCTTTTTACTCCTCCCTGCAATACATGCACTATTTTTCTCCTACCTCCTAGAACAATTCGAGTATGTGGACTAGCTACTTTGAAGGCATCTTCATGCTAAGCACAGTTGCCTTGTACTTTGACCAAACCTGATTGTCCCCATCAACACTCCTTAATGGCTCTCAAATGGAACTTAATGTTCTGTACCCAGGCATGCTTTTACATCGTCACAAGGAAACTTTTTAAAGTTGTGGTTTTTGGATGTAGTGACACATGACTCTTTCACGTGCAGTATGGATTTATCAATTATGCAGGACAGGATTTATCAATTATGCATGCTTTCAAAGATTGTATTAACCCTGGTCCTAGTTGCTAACTGCAACAATTCATGTGTAGACTTCTGCCCAGGCCAGGCCATGGTAGGCTGAGCCATGCCTGACTGCAGTACAAAGTGATCACACTAGTTAAAAATACTGTTATTTTTATTTTTTATTTTATCTACCGCACCTGTGCCTAGGATAAAGGTGTTTTCTTATGGCTGCACAGCTGTTTAGTCTCAGTCCTGTGAGTTCTCATTACATTTGTGCGTCACTATTAAACATATCTGTTGTTTTTACTGTTGTTGTTTTTTTTTTTTTGGTTTTATTTTACCATGTGATTTCACCAAGTGTTTCAGTGATTTTTTTTTTTTTCCAGAGCACATGTTTTCCACAAAGTTGATAGTTCAGCACTAAGCTTACATATTTTGATAATGTGTTGAAGGGTTCATAACCCAATTCCAGTAAATTAAAATCTCCTTAGTTGTTGTCTTTGCTTGATGCAGCCCAATAATTTGACTATTCTGAAATGGTGCCTTTTTAAAAAAAAAAAATTTTTTTTAATTTATTTATTTTAGTTTTTGGCCAGGCCATGTATGATAAAATTTTAAACAAGCGGAAATAAAAAAAAAAATCATCCAGTGTTAAATATGTAATTCAATTTATTATTAATGACATCGGCAATACCACATCCCTGAACCGGAATAAGGTGTATGGATAATGGATGGATAGATGGATCAAATCTTTGCAATAAACAAAATATTCGGATAAGAGTAAGCTTTGTGTGCTAAGCAACATACCTAGCAAACAGTAAAACATTCCAAAAACAGAACAATGGCGGTCAAGTAATGTGTTGTTGTTTTTTAACTTTAAAACTGTCACAGTAATACAGAGCAATCGCAGGTGTGTACTGTACATCAAGATTTATTTTAACATTTTAGCCTCTTAGCCAATTAGATTCAAAACGGAATACGGTGGTGTGAAAAACTATTTGCCCCCTTCCTGATTTCTTATTCTTTTGCATGTTTGTCACACAAAATGTTTCTGATCA
>JAOVVA010113310.1:0-11480 GCA_028565275.1 Leiocassis micropogon | reverse complement strand
GTTATGAAGTCTTTACAGAGCAGAAGTAGCAGAAACATCTCACCATTAACTGTTCAAAGGAGATTCATGCATTTTTTGAACGCCTTCAGCATTCCTTTACAATGTAGAAAGAAATAAAAATCAGGAACCATCATGGAGTTAGAAAGTGACCTTAAACTTTTGAATGGTAGTGTATATATATGCCAGGGATGCATCATATTTTTTGGGATGCATAAAAATCTACAACGCGTGTGTTGGTGTTTAATTCTGTACTGAAATATACTTATATATTTATAGTAACATTATATGTACAATTAAAGTTAACATATAATCGCAAGATTGTACACTAACCGCAAGATCCCACTAGGAGCAGCATATATTTATGGCCGTTCCTCAAAATTTGAGAAAGATCCGAAAACTTTTGTTTGCGCATGTGCAGTGAGCTTATGTAGGACGGATTCACAGATAGGATGCATTTATAGAACACCGGCTGAAGATGTGGTTATTGGTATTGTGACTGATTGGTCAAACGGAGTCATGTGATTATTGTTGCTGCGTCTGATTGGTGAAACAGTCATGCGGTAGATTAACCAGCTGCATGTGTAGGATAAATAGTTAGAAAAGTAACGAGTCGAGTGTAGCCAAACGTAGCGGAGTCGACGTGTCCTCATTAGAGTTAAATAAAGTCACTTGAAATCATAGACGCATATCGTCACGCGACACGCAAATCCGAGCTGACCAAAAAAATTCATAAATAAAAAATCTGTGTCACGCTTGTAATGTGAACATACAGTAGCCCAAGTTATGGAGAATACAGAACATCCTCTGTATTAAAAATCCTGGCTTTACCATATCGACGGGTTGATCGACTATGACACACAAGCCTGATGGTGCTTTCAGAAAGGAGAACTTTCATAAGCTCGGTATTGTTTATTTTCTCAGAGAGCGGGCTGCGTAAATTCGTGCACTGATCTGAGACATATTTCTGCAAATGGACGCCGTAATAGAGGAACGAGCGGATCCATGGGAGTAATTCTGCGTGCAAAGGGGTTCATTAGGAAGGATTTTATTGCACTATAAGCACTAAAGTCGTGTGGATTTCAAATTTACAGAAAAAAATATAGATATATTTGTGGATGCATAAAGAGCAGCAAAGTTCTGTAAGATCATTTGAACACATTTAAAAGTTTATAGTTACATTGTGGAACATCCTTTTAAGTCCTGATTGTTTCTTACATGGTGTTAGGGTTATTAGAGGTCATAAAGACTAAAACTCTGTGAAAACTAAAACAAATAAATCATAAATTAAAAAACAAACAAATAGACAAAAAAAATTCTTTAAGCTAAAAAAAAAAACGAATGTAGGAACAGTTCATTAAATAATTCATGAAAGCGTTCTTAAAGGCTTTAACCATTCTAATCAGTCTAAAAATCTTTTATGTACCAATATGCGTTGTTACCATAGAAACCATAACGAATAACCATAACGAGCTCGTTAACAAAATGCGCACTGTCATCTTACCAGATGTTATTTACTTACTTTCTAAATCAGAGACTCATTTTTTTCAACCTGTTCCATCAATCCTATTCACTGCAGAAAGTTTAATACACATTTATAATCATCGCTTTATAGTAAATACACCCCTGACAGCATCGTGAACAGGAATCAGTCATGACTTAATCGCCATGTCGCCTGTAAAACAGTGATATATTCCTGCAATCATCTCGTTCGAGAGAATTATCCGCTTTAAGAAATTCATGAGCTTTATTTCAAAATCATTTAGCAACTGCTGTGAATTGTGTGAAGTGCTTCACCCCAAGAGTATTAACTCCCCCCCCCCAAACTTTTCTGCATTCTAACCTGGAAATGAATCCGCACAGAACACGCATAAATTTTTTTTTTATAGTAACAAGAAATATTCTATACGGTTGACAAAATTCTCAAGCCGAAATGAATAAAGATAAAGATGCATATTCTCTCTCTTTTCTCCCACTGCTTTGTAATCCCCTATAAAAGCCCTGACTTTAATCCAGTTGAGAATCTGTGATTTGAAAATTGTTTTTCAGCAGATGGTGTACTGTACATACAGAGCTTGAATGATTTTCCCAGGAGAAATGGGCAAAAATATCAGCATCCAGATGTGTAAAGCTGATGGGAATGAAGCATCTAATACGTCATAGCAGCTGGAATTGTAAGCAATTGAGGTTCTACCAAGTGGACACAACTGACAGGGATTAAAAATGTGATTAAAACGATTATACAGTAAATATAAAAATCATTTGGGTTTCAGACAAAGTGTTACTGATTTATTAGGACATCAGGGACCAACGATGATGTACTGTTAATTATAAGTTATACATAATTCCTCACATTTATCGAACTTTATTCTGTTGTTTTGAGACAATGGCTATAGTTAAAGGTACTGTATAAATATAATTAAACTGAATTCAATAGAAATAATATGGATTTTTAAATCATAGATATGGTTGACCACAGGGTCAAATAAAAGTTTGATGGCGCCATCAATATTTATGTAGGGAAAAGTTATATGCATTCAAATTTGATTGATAATTAGTTTTGAGTTAAGTTAGTTAATCCTTTAGGGTCCTCCTGGAGCAGACACTAAAGGGGCAACGGTGGCAAATTGGTGGACCTGGGGCTTAAACCGCTGACCTTCTGATCTGTGACCCAAAGCCTGAACCATCTGTTATCATAGTGGAAGTGATCAAGATTTTTTTTTAAACAGCATCCAAACAGGTGGGAAAAGTTCGGGATAGAAAATAAGGACTAAAAAAAAGAAAAGATTAGATCTGTTTTCGCTCAAACGTAAAAGACAACTTTAAACATCGCAGATTTAAGTAATTCCCACCTGGGATTAGTAAATTATTATAAATTAAATTAAAGAAATTACGAAGACTACTACTAGGATATATAAATATGAAAATTGAGCATTTAATGGGTCTAATAATATTAAAAAGGTTTAACAGTATGGCTTGCTACAGTATATGGCTTATTATTTGAAATAGCACTTAATTCAGCGCATGATGTAATTTATCTTCAGATTGGTTACAGCTTTGTGTGTGAGCACTGTGGCTTCACACATCCAGGGTTGAGGGTTCCCGCCTCGGGGTCTGTGTGTGTGCAGTTTGCATCTTCTTCCCAAGCTTGGTGGGTCTAAAAGTCATGACATGCAGATCAGTATATTGTGGTACTTCAGCACACAAATTTAATCTGGTCTAATGGTGAATTTTATGGCGAAGCGCAATTTCCCGTAGTAAATTATGTAAATGCAGATGATCCGTTCTAGTCACTCAAAAATATTAGCAAGATTACCAATTTCCAACACTATAATCATAATTTTCGATATAAAACAATCAAACCATTTAGAAAAGACATGCAAATGAAGTAAAATATGAAAATAAATAGACATTAAACCTCAGTTAACCTTAATTTATGATTCCTCTTGGCATCGGCTGCTTTAAAAACTAGACTGAAAGTGGATCCATATGAGTGTGTGAACGCGTCCGGATTGTACCCCGTCTTGTTCCCCGAGTCCCTGGGATTTCATCTCGGCCTCTTGTGACCCTGTATACAGTATAAAAGGTCCACTGTAAAACAATCCTAAAGCCGTTTATCCATAATACACCTTTGAACAGTTGATATTCAGATGTATATCTGCTATTTCTGCTCTGTAAAGCTTTGTAACGGCTCTAACCTGAGATGTTTGTTAATTGGTGATTTCTGAGGCTGGTGACTCTAAATGAACTTCTCCTCTGCAGCAGAGGTAAGTCTTGGTCTTGCTTTCCTGGGAAGGTCTTCATGAGAGACCATGAGAGACATGAGGTTTCATCATGGAGCTTGAAGGGTTTTGCAAACGCACTCGACACAATACTGTTCTTGCAGTGTTCCATAACGCCTGACCTCCGTGTCTTAAAATAATAACAGACTGTTATTGTTGTTGTTACATAATTACCCAATTCCATACGTGTTATTTCATAGAGTAGTTTTGAAATCCCCAGGATTGTTGCAGAGTGTAGAAAATAAATCACTAAACAAAAACAGTTTAGTGCCATAGTGCCATAGTGTAGATAATAAGTAAGAGTGAGTGAGTGTTGGTCATTTTGTCACTCATACAAAACTGTGCTTAATTAAGCACATTAAATGACGCTTAATTAATTAAAAGTCACTTAGAAGTCATGACTGTTTCTTATGGCTGGTGTTACACCTGAGTTATGCCGAAGCGTTTAATACCAATAGGTGCCAGGTGTGGTATTAATTTCTCAGCAGTCATGCATAACTCAAATATGGCCCGCCGTTTCAGTCGAATGGTAAAGATTGCAAATATGTGGATTTCACTTCTGGGTCAACAAATCGTTGGAATAGTAATGCATCCGTACAGATATGTACCCTGAACACGTTCTCTCTCTCTCTCTCTCTCTCTCTCTCTCTATTTGTGTGTCCCCTCTCTGCCCTTGTGTATTACAGTATCCTGGCCTGTCTGATAATTCACCTAACCTGGGACTTTTAATGCTTCTCCACACTATGCTAAAGATCAGTTCCTGCTCCTCTCTCTCTCTCTCTTTCACACACTCTCACACTCACACTCTACATTGTATAGCCTTTCCAATACACCCTTATCTTGGCCAGCTGAGCAGGATCGAATTAAGTCAAAATTTTCATCGATTTCAGCGCTTCAATATCAACCAGCATCGATTTTCATTCTCAGGACGGACATGCAGCAGGAAATGAGCTTTTCAAAGATGCATACTCTTTAGAATCTCCTGTGATTTCGAATCCCGCTTTGTCCTGGTGCTCTCTTGTCGTTCTGCGTGATAAACGATTGTTGTATCACAGCCGTCTTACCGCACTAATACCAATAAATCTATAAAGGCTTCAGCTTGATGGATAAACATCAGCTGATTTTATTGTGTTTAAACACAAAGCTGCAGCTTGGCTAATTTACTCTTCTGTACACATCAATGTGGAAGGAACAGCACAAAAAAATAACTGCTGCACAACAGTCCGTTCGAAAGGGACCGCCACGAGACGCTGGAATGACTTAATTAAAGCTTGAAAGATTATAAACCAAAATGCATCAGGATTACCTTGGGGGTTAATTATAATTACTATTAGCATTATTATCATTTTAAGCTTAATTGCGTTCCAGTTACTTAAGTCGTGGGAGACACACTGAGGACAGTCTATGACCTCCACTGCTTTGGGGAAAAATGCAAGAAAAAAATTGTTGCAAAGCAACGATGAGCGGGCCCAAGCACCTGCGTCATCGCCACCCAGCGCACCAGAAAGACAGTGGGCACAGTATGTATATGCATTTAAAGGGGAAATACCAATACCATTGTGACAATTTTGGAATAGGGGGTATTTAATTAAGACCTTCCAAAAGTGGTTAAGGCATTGGACTACGGTTCGGAAGATCCCAGGTTAGAATCCCACAACCACCAAGTTGTCCCTGTTAGGCCCCCTTAACCCTCAACTGCTCAGATGTATAATGAGATAAAAAATATAATTTGCTCTGGATAAGGGTGTGTGCCAAATGCTAAAATGTAAATGATGTCACTTAGAAAGTTATTAGCCACTTTTCGCCATAAAAGTTTAAGGCATCGTCATAGCTGAGCCATTGGAGATATCAAAAGTTCCTTCGCAAAAACCTCCATCTGTCATGCACTTTCCATAAGAAAACACATCCAATATTGTTATGTCATCTTAAACAGCACTTTGTCTCCCTAGTAATTGCTTCTAAGTTGTTCAAATGACGTTTAGAGAAGACTAAGACTCTTAGCTGCAGTAAAACATTTGAACTGTGCAAACATTTTAAAGAAGGCCGTACGTCAGTCAGCAACGATCCTGGCCGAGGTGGCTCCCAGTTGTTCCCATGAACATTCAGCGAGTGGAATGCCTAATCCTTGAAAATCGACATCAACTTGTCGCAAACTTGTGGAAGAGACACATCTGTCTGTGATAACTGTACACACAATCATTCACCAACACCACTTGCACATTACAGCAACTGCGTTAGTGCGTTAGTGTAGCAGGTGATCATTTAGAGGAAAAAAGGAAGTTCTGTTATTCTGTACAAGCAAAAGTCCTGGTTTAACGTGAACACCCTTCGTAATTATGGTCTCGGCCTTGGTAAATAAACATTTGATGATATCAGTCTGATGAGTTGGCGATGTTCAGTAAGTTTCCTGTGATGTCTCTGCATTTCATTTCTTCCCGAACATTTTTAGTATATTTGCTATTTTTATCTGATCCAGAGGCCCTTTAGTGGAGCCATATATCACCAAAAAGGTATCAACATTATGATGGTGTCTGGTCCATGTCTGGTTACGAGCTGAATGTGTGATATAATGTGTCATAGTCATAAGCTAGGAATTTCCCAATTGTAAAACGGTTAGTAACTTTTGCTTTTTGTACGGTTTGATAGCTTTAGTAGTTCTACCACTTTCACAATGAGATATATAGATAAAATAGCTGCTTTACCTCCCCTTGTCATTCCACTGTGGAAGCACCAAGGCCCAAATGCTGATTTAGAAGCGCTTCCATTTTCAGCTTGATTCCTGGAATTCATTCAAATCAAAGGTTATTACATCCAACTCACCAAATTCTGCCTGTGTTATTCCATGAAAATATGAGCTTTAGACTCATTAGTGTGTGATGTGTCTGGAAACGGTTGGAAGATTGGGTGAAGATCTGGCTGATGATCTAATTTCTCTTTTTTTTTTTATATATTCAAGACGAATAAGAGGACAGATTAGAATGAAACAGTAAGATGAGGCTTCCAATTCGATCAGAGAGACGGGTTTCCATGATGAGGCCACTGTCACCTCTGGGTCATTCATTAGGGATCTGGAACTACATCTGGACTTGTGCAAAGCTCATTTAGGCCCCAATGACTAAGCTTTCTGTAAATTTTTGTGTACATGTTTTTGTTAAAAACAAAAACACAAACACTTTTTTAGACAGACTGAATATTTTTTTTGAGCAATTCTACATATAAAATAAAATTTGGACAAACCAAATACCTCTTTAGAGTAGAACATTTACAATGCTTAAAGCTTCTCTGCATGCTTTTTAAAAGGTTCTCTGTAGACCTCCGGAAAGTCTTTCAAGTAGAACTTTCGAACCCTAAATGATCAAATACAAGATTCCTTTGAAGTTTTTGTTTGTTGTTTGAACCTGTCAGGTGTTTAAAATGTAGTTAAACTTGTACTTAGTACTCTTCTCTAAATGGGTTGCTCAAAGGTTTTTTGCTTTATTGGATGATAGTTTCCCCGAAAAAATTGTTGTAGGGATTTAAAAAGATCAGAGGAGCAACCAAGCAAAACTAAAAAAAGCAACACAATTTTGGTACGGCTGATTTTTATTTTTTTTTGTACTCACATGCGTATGGTGATAAAAGGCAATCAGTGATAAAGTGCAAAGTGATTTTGTAGTAAGTCATCAACAATTATATGACTTGAAGCTGATTAGGTTCACATGATTTTGCGAATTATGCTAATTAATTATCACTCCAAATACACTTAAAGCGCACATAGTTTTTTTCTGAGTGGCAGGATGAGTCTGGAATTAGTATTACAGACAGTCGCAGAGGAGTTTTGAACTCTCCAATATTAACTGCAGCCCTGGAAACCCCGCCCTCTTTCCCCAATTGTAGATTAGTTATCTCTAAACTCATCTTTATTTTCCTGCTTGAAAGATGGAAATGGAGAATTTTTTAGGTTTATTAATAAGAAATAAAACTCATCCTACTGTGTAATTCACGACCTCTAGGGGCATGGTGTACTACTAATCTAAATCCAAACTCTACGTAGGATGCTCAGTGTCATAATTGTTGACGCCTTTATTAATAATTTGCATAAACAGTATATAAACTTGACGACGATCTTGATCATAAAAATCTAGCTGTCTGATTTTACAATTTCACTTTGACCCTCCCCCATTCTCTCGAACTACCTTCCATTCCAATCTCTTTTCTTTTCTTACCACTACCTCCATTCTTCTGGTATCTTATCCCATCTAGAGCATCATTTCTTTACAGCAGGACACGAGGCATTTCACGAGTGGTGATATAAAGAATAACAGCACATGATCTATACAGTAAAGTATAACAGTCATTCATTACACTAACTGTCGGTCACCAGCATGGGTGATAGTAGGTCTGTACGGTCTGCAGTACTGGAAAGCTTCTAACACAAGGCTGAATCCCAAATCCCTCTGTAACCCCTGATCATTGGGACTACTTAGTGTGCGGAACAAGGGATTGTACACCCTACATTGCGTGCTAGATTTTTCATTATTTGGGATTCGACCCCGGATCCCAGAAGTTGCTATGTTCTAAAGTGGAATATGTGAAAATTGTTAAGTTGTAAAATAAGTGAATAAGTTTCTCAGGACTGTCCACCACCCCTATGGTTTATTCTACTCTACGATAAGAATTTAAAACTAATTTTACCCTTATTAATTACACTAACCGTCAGACGCCAGCTCTGCGGTTAGTTACAGTAGTTCCACCAGTCGCAGATATGTGTTGGTGGAGTAACTGGTTAAATAAAAAAACATATCATAATCTGTTGATAATAATGGTGTTTGATGAACTATATAATTATATTACTATATAAATATTTATATAATAAATATTATATTAATATATAATTATATTAGTATTACAGTGGAACCTCGGATTACGAGTAACGCGGTTTCCTGAAACAGGAATAAACCTGAAAACATCATTCAATTTAACTCAATTATAATGGAATTGATTAGAGAAAAAAAATAAATTCAAACACAAGTACTTAAAAAAATCTTGTTGATGCCATTGTGGAAACAAAAATCCCAGAATGCAATGCAGCTCTAAAAAAAAGAGAGACTCGTCTAAGCTGTTAGCATGAAAGTGCAAGCTCTAGAAGGCTGAAGCCTACTGCACCACTTCAAGCATGGCATTGTGGGTAATGTAAAAATAGACATAAACAGATTGATAGGTCAAATAAGAATTACATTTTTATATAAGGAATTTCTTTCCTATAACACTTCACCATCTTGCCAAAATCTGCCAAATAAAAAAACACGTCACGCTATTAACCCTGTGTGTACCGATGTACCGCTTTAACGCTGCCATGCTGGAGAAGCAAATACAGCCCGAATCCTTCAATTACCTCAATTAACTACTATAAATGTTCCTCCAGCAAATGCACAACAACAAACAGATGCATTACCTAACGGCGTTCTGAACGCTGTAATTGATACATCAGTTGAGCTGGTGATCGAACGTAACCTTGTTGCGCCGCCATAAACCCAGAAGGCTTTTCTTTTTATCCTTCATCTACTCCAAAACTTCACGCCAAAAGAGTGCAAAGCCTCCCTACGATGTCGCTTGCTATCAGTTTCATTCACGAGACAGCAAACGCATAACGAAATGAGAGCAGCGCTATCGACCGGCACGCTAAACCCGTCGATACGGAGAGACGCATGAGACGCGCAGACGAAAGCTCGAAGACTGTCCGGAAGCCACGATCGTTTGCGAGTGATAATTGTTATGGCATAGCGCTAAGATGACTTTTGTTTCACACACACACATACAGTGTATGCTCTTGGATATGACAGTGCTGCTGAAACAGTGTGCAGTATATTATTTACAGGACGCAGGACTGTAAATCTAAATAAAAGGAAGTGTTAAGAACTTATATCCTTTCAGGATGAACATGCGAGATCTGAGAGAGAAAAAGATAATTATAGAGCTGCAATAGGAAAATAATCAATAAATTTTTTTTTTTTCTACATCAGCACATCCAGCTGTGTGTTTTATTCCTGTGTGTGATATTATATCTAATGTTTGACATTTGCTATTAATTAACGAACAATGCATTATTTATAGTTACATCTGAGATTGGGCAACATCACCAAAAAACAAATGAGCTCCTGTTCTTACTTATAAACAGCCATAACCTACTTTATTCATAACTTGTTCCAATAATACATGCTGTTAGAGTAAATAGTTATAAGGGTGTTCTCCAATCACAACAAGAAGGGTCCTTCAACCGTTCTAAGCCTACAAAAGGGATTCTACTTGTGACCCTTCCTGGTGGCTTCCAAGCACTAAGCGTTCCCCAAGAAGAACGTCTCAAGAACCTTTAAGTGTTCCAAAGTTTAGTATAATTTATTACTTTAAGCATTTTCAACGACCTACCTATAAGATGTTGAATAGAACCTTGGAGCTTTCCTGTCACAAAATGTTCCAAGAGGAACCCTTACTTGTCCAACAACCTGTTAAAAAACCGATTCAGACTAAACCTGCAAGTGTGAGTAAGCTTGCAATAAAATCTCCAGTATTGGTCGTTATTTTCTTCTTAATATTTTAGACCTGTCAGATGTTTAGATTTTAGCACAAGTCTTATTAGATCGCCTTGGTTATCTTTTGGGGATTCCATTGACTACTTTAAACTATTGGAAACCCGTCCTGATCAATATTCGTCTTTATAAACACTCCTTAGAAGTTCTTTAATAGTGTTTTGAGAATTAATTGGACGATCGAGCGTCCTAACTTTAAGGGGTACAACCGAAAAGGAACAACAAAAGAATGTAATAATCTTGATACCTACATAGAACATGTAAGTAGCTTAAACTGTACATAAACTGTTCTTCTTGGCTCTTGGTTCTTCAATGGTTCCTCAGAGTTCCTTGGATAATTAGGACTTTGTTAGACCTTCTAAACTGATAGTGCCCTTTTCTGATCACTTTATACTACACATACTCTTAGAAAGAGAGCTTCATTAATTAAGCAAAATCACACTCAAGGTAATGCTGTCACTAAATATCAGCACAGTTGTGATGCAGCAGTGGGCACCAGGCTATAGGCCATTCAATATAACAGCACAACCTTGAGGGTGATATTGCTTATATATATACTGGATATATTGGATTACGAGCATAATTCATTCAGGCTCGTATTTCAAAACACTCGTAAACCAAAACCGAATTTCCCATAAGAAATAATGGAAACTCAAAGTATTCGTTCCACAGACCCAAAAAATAAATACATAAAAATAATAAAACAAATTAATCTGCACTTTACCTTTGAAAAGAATCGCTACAGAGCAGTGTTTCTGTGTAGAGCAGAGAGAAAGAGTGTGTGTCTGTGTGTCTGTGAAGGCGAAAGTAGGAGGGTCTGTGTGTGTGTGTGTGTGTGTGTGTGTGTGTGTGTGTGGGGCACAGTTTCCAATGACGCGCACGCACACAGATACAAAGAGCAGGCTGATACAGAGAGAGCAAATGGATCTTTAACCTCTCTAATGAGACTTGCTTTTGCTTTACACGCGGACTGTACACACACGCATGCAGACACAAAATAAAAGATGTTTTACACACACACACACACACACACGTGGTCACAGTGTTGTAGTAAACAATACACGCGTGCACAGATGTTGATTATACCAGTAAGAGACGAGCACTAAGACCCAGCAGGGGAGACGATTACCTACAA
>JAOVVA010113299.1:0-11480 GCA_028565275.1 Leiocassis micropogon | reverse complement strand
TATATATAAATAATTATTTACACATCTTCTATACAACTGTATTGTAAATATCTTACCAGGACACCAAACTGTAACATTTTTAAGGCCATAAAATGCATTACTTTACCACGATCACAAATGGCAAGGCAGATTTTATTCATGAGTTTAACAGTTTGAAATTAAACTGCACATGGTTTTAAAAACGACAAGGAACCCCAAAGAACAGCGAAAGAACTGAAGAATAATTTGTCACAAACACATAAAGACCATGTTCCTGTACAAAAGCAGTTCTGACTTCCAGCAGATGAAAGTCACGGAACGTCTCATAAACAGGAACTACTTTGACAATAAAGGTCATGATTTTTGTTAACTGTTACATTAACTAATTCAGTGATAATTCCTGGCAACGCTTGAAAGCAATTTTTTTGCCAGGGTAAAAAGTATGCTAAGAATATTAAATCCTAGCATGCCAAAGCCTAATTAAGTGAGCATACAGCCAGAGTAATGATTAGTATACTTGAAATTTGCTAGGAACAACTAATTTTGTAGTAATTTGCATTCATTTACATTGTAATTAATGTATATAGTATATCTTTAATGTATTATATGCACATTACAGCAGTTTAAAGGTATATAAGCACATATAAAGGTATATCTTATCTTAACTTTGTTACAAATGCACAAGTAATGTACCATGATTATATTCCTATTGCAGCAGTAGTATGCTGTTATACTTCTGGCCAATTCCACTTCACTCATCATCTATCCCGCTTAATCCTGTATTCAGGGTTGCAGGGGAGGTCTGGAGCCAATCCCAAGAGATTTAAGGAACAAGGCAGGGTACACTAATTTGCATGTCTTTGGTCTGTGGGAGGAAACCGGAGTACCCAGAGGAAACCCACCAAGCATGGAGAGAACATGCACAGAGAGGCGGGAATTGAACCTGGCCGAGAATCGAACCCTGGACATGCAAGGCAACGTGCTAACCACTAAGCCAGTGTGCCAAAAGGGCCAATTCCAATTACTAAAAAAATAATACAATTTGTGGTTAACAAAAATATCATGTTATATCATGTTATATCATGCAGTACACACAATCTTCTATACTACTGTATTGCATTGTTACACATTGTTATTGTGTATTGTTACCAGTACACTAAAGAGTTTTAAGACTTTTTACAAATGCTAGGTGACAAGCGCACGGTGGCTTAGTGGTTAACACCTTCGCCTTGCACCTCCAGGGTTCAATACCGTCAGGATCTGCGTGCATGGAGTTTGTGTGTTCTCCCTGTGCTTGGTGGGTTTCCTCCAGGTACTTAGGTTTCCTCCCACAGTCCAAAAACATGCAGATTATTGGTGTTCCCAAATTGCCTGTAGTGTGTGTGTGCGTGTGTGTGCCCTGCGGTAAATTTGCACCCTGTCCAGGAAGTACTCTGCCTCGTACCCTAAGTCTCCTGGGATAGGCTCCAGGCCCCCCTCAACCCTGTGTACAGGAAAAAGTGGTATAGACGATGAGTGATATTTCTGAATAGTGTACTATAACATCATTATTTTTAAGTATATATAAAGTTTAATTTCAAAAATTAGTAAAAGCATGTGGTTAGTATTCTTTTTATATATTATTAATATATTTGTAATGTACTATAGAAGATTTGAATGTATTTGTAATACACTAAAGTAAGTGTTTGTTGTTTTTGTTTTTACTAGAGTGAGAAACCTTCCCTGTATGATTATGTGTTTTCCTTTCTTATGTATATTTAATAAAAATATACATATATGCACTTTGGTTATTATTAATGGAAAATCAGAAAACCATAACCTTAAAGAAATAAAGTCAATTGACAGAAATCTGCAGAGTAATTTTAATGAAAAATCTATTTAAAAATATTTACTGTAGGCCAGTTTTTAAGACAATTTTAACTCCTTGAGACCCAAATGTCCTCCTTCTGTATGTCCTCATGTATATTTCCTCCATCTACTGTATAATGTGTATACATCCTTAAAAATATTATGTTTTGTATTTTACACACAGCCTCTATTATATCAAGCCCTCACACACATGCACACACACACACACACACACAGACACACACACACACACACACACACACAGATTTGATGCTGCAGTTTTTACCACAGTGCATTCTGCCTGAGCATTAAGCAGGAAGGGAATACAACATATAGGAAGACAATGTCCAACTTCTTTCTGTGTCACAGTTAGCCTTTTTATCCACATTAAAGTCGTCAAATAATGATTTATTTATCCTAAACAGTGTGCTGTTTGTCGGCTATTTCTTCTTTCCAGTAACTTTTTTCTAACCTCACAGATAAAGGCTCTGTAAGGCGCTCACATTTGGAGGCAAATGCACACACTAATTAGCATCACTCTTAATCACACTCACTTATTCATTATTCATCACCAAGACGACATGAATTATTCATCATTAGCCATTCCATGTGGGAAGAAAGGAAGAGGGGAATGTGTTTTGCTTGTTTTTTTGGCTGCCTCCTACTCTATCTCAGATCAAATTGACTTTTTTCCCTTATGCCATATACGGTATATACACCATTAAATGTCTCTATTTTCACTGCATGTGTTGACTATACATCGCCCCCAAGGATTTCACACACTTCTCCATCTCTTTCTCAAAGACGTGCAAGGATGAAAACCGAAAGATGGATGAGGCGTCTTCTTCTTTCATTCCTACCGACACTAAGGGCTTCCCTCGCCTTTTTTTTTCTTCCTTCTTTTGATTAACTGAGCCATCTGTTGAGAGACATTTGCATATTCCAACCAACAGTCTTTTTAATACAGAGAAGTCTGAATTGTAAAGCTGTGTGGGAAAGAGATTCAGTCAAACAGAGGGAAGAAACATTGAAGCATGTGCTATTTTAATCAATTACAACACCATCTTCATCTGTCGTTAGGGCACAGTAAAAATTATTCAGATTATTCAAAAACATACAATGATATTGAACAAAAAACAGCCAAGGTGTGTATATATAAAAGGATGAGGGTGAGGTTACTGTGAGTTTAGCAGTCTGAGGGATGAAGCTGTTACAGAACCTGGTCGTCCTGACCCTCATGCTGCAGAACCTCCTTACAGAGGGCAGTAGGGAGAACAGTCCACTGAGAGGATGTGTGGCGTCTCTGATAATGTCCCAAGCTTTGGACAAACAGCGTTTGTGGCCAATTTCTTGGACAGACGGAAGAGAAACCCCCCACACACGCTATTCTCTGCCGTCTTTCCTACTTTCTGCATCGATTTCCTATCCAAGGCCAAATGGCTGCCAAACCAGATGCCAAACCAACTGGTCAGCACGCTCTCTATAGTGCCACAGTAGAAAGCGGTTAGAACAGGAGGGGGAAGGTGTGCTCTCCTCAACTGAATCTGGTGTAAAATGACAAGAGAATCGAAATTTCTATAGGTGTAAATGTAATATTTTTTGTCAGATGTTACTAAGGTATATATGGGATTGAGGTCTAGGGGGATCCGAAATTTTGATGTTTTGTTCCCCGAGCCACTTAGTGCACTTTTGCCGTATGTCAAGGTGGTCCATCAAGCTGAAAAAGGCATTGTTTGTAACCAGACTGTTGTTGGATGATTGTGAGAAGTTTTTGGAGGAAGTTTTTGTTCCATTCTTCATTTATGGCTGTGTTCTTAGGAATAATTGTGCGTGAGCCCACTTCTTTGGCTGAGAAGCAACCCCACACATGAATTGTCTCAGGATGCTGTTGGCATAATACAGGACTGATGGCACTTTTCCATGTATCTCAACCATAAATAAAGTTCTATCATCTATAAAATCTGTTTACCCAGGTAAAGTAAAAAGAAATACTATAACAGAAGTGTGTTTGTCTATTGCAGGTATAAATTTTGGCAATGCCAGAAATCGAGACTGGTCATGCTCTTTGGCTAAGAGGGATGATAAACTCTTTCTCCCCCTACCAATTACAGGGACATTACCTAACCCTGGACATCAGTGAGCTCATGTATGAGAAAGAGGTTTGATAAAACTTTCCATTTTATGCAACTTCAGAACATGTTCTGCTCTCTTAGGTAAGAAAAAACCCAATATGGCCAAAACCAGAAATTTGAATTGGCTATTTGTCAGACTTTAGCCACTTAGACATCAGTTAGTAGTGATACCTTCAAACAAATTTTGGTCCAGTATTATTGCCCTCATACAATTCCACATTGTGTAGCATAAAATTTTCAGTGTTCAATTTTATATAAGCAGGACTTGTAACACAACATCATTTTGTCACCATGTTTCCTCCATCCGTGTTTTGCCAAATCATGCAAAATGCATAATTATTTTGCCATAATATTTACTATTTATTCTTTTTAACACCCTTCTGACTCAGAGAAACCATGCATACTTGTTTTATTTAAAACCTCTAAAATTAAACAAAAATTCAATTTCCTCAAGCTTACACATGAACAAACACACACACACACACACACACACACTGTATATAGAACCATGTGACCTTATACTCTGTTAGGGTTTTCATGGGGTTATATGCTACACAGACCTAAAACATCAATAAAATATGTATAATATAACCTGTAATTCTTAATTTAATAAATAAATAAATAACGAACCCCTGGCTGTTACCTGCATCTTTTTACATTTGCTATGACTGAAGCAGTTTTAATTATTAATTCTTCCTCATGGCACAGTTTAGAGGTTAGTGCATAATGCAATAATTAATGAGTGTTAATAATTTAAGCACATAAATCTTTCAAGTAGCTAAATTTAGGTCTTTACAATTACATCATGAGAAATACTTACAAGGAACATTGTTCTAGTGATAAACAGCTTGCATGAGCAGAGCCACTGTCATCTGCATTTCGGAGATTTAATAGAGGGAAATCTCCTGCAGTGTATAGAAATGATAATGACATGTAGCTAATGATGTGAGAAATGAATACTAAGAGTGCTCGGGTTAATGGAAATGAAGCGTACAGTAGCATAATGATGGCCTCTTGTCACATCACATCAGCCAAATTTCTCCCTTGGGTAAATCATAACAATGACACTCACTGCTCTAGACTGGAGTGAAATGATGACTATGTTGACCTTTCTGCATCTTTTCTGACACCAGATGCATGAGGTAATGATTCAGTTTAATCTAACACTGCATAAGGCATTTATGAAGCCTAAATTAGCTCCTGAAGTTTCAGAAGCAAAGATGGTGTATTAATGTGCTTGTGTTTGTGAATGTGCTTCTTCTGCCTACTCCAAATGCTTTCATCGCTTCTCTGCTTTGTTCTTGAGCTGAGGAAAGGCTGTACATCAGCTGCTCCTGCTAACATGATTGAAGACAGAAAGCAATCCACAGTCTCCGTTTATGCGCACAGGTGCTGTGTGTGTATGTGTGTGTGTGTGTGTGTGTATTTATGTATGTGTGTGAATCTAAAGTAAGAGGACAGGAGGAATCAGCCCCTCCCATCTCCTCCTTCTCATCTTACACAGTGAACCTTTCTCCTTTCTTATTTGTAAAGGCGAGAGTGTGTGTCTGAAGGGGCACGGTGTCAAATTATGCGCGCACACACATAACGACAGAGAGGGAGAAAATGGATCTTTAACCTCTCTAATGAGACTTTCTTTTGCTTTACATGCACGAACACACGTGTGTTATAATAAACGGTACAGGCACAAAACACAAAATAAAATATGTTTTACGCGCACACACGTGGTCAGTGTTATAGTAAACAGTACACGCATGCACGGATGTTGGATGTTGGATCCGCATGCACGGATCCGCATGCACGGATGTTGATTATACCAGTTGTGCACTAAGACCCAGCAGGGGGGAGACGATTACCCACAATTCCGCAGCGCAAGAGAGAGAAAAAACATTGGCTTAGTTGTGATCACATGACACTCGGCGTCAAAACAAGAAGCGCATGTGTGATACATGATACTCGGTACTCGTAAACCAAGACTTGTTTTTCAGGTTAAAATTTGTTAAAAATCTTTGCTCGGCTTGCGGAACACTCACAAACCGCGTTACTCGCAATCCGAGGTTCCACTGTAATTGGTGTTCCCAAATTACCTGTTGTGTGTGTGCATACTGTAAGTGTGTGAGTCTGTAAGTCGCCAGGGATAGGCTCCAGGCCCTCCACGACCCGGTATACAGGATAAAGTGGTATAGACAATGAATAAGTGAGTGAGTGTTTCATGCTTATCTATCACTGATACCATTATCCAATTTAAATACACATGCTGAATCAATGCAGTTTGCTTTTTTCACTGTTTTCCTTTTGTTTGCAAAAACTCCCAGTCTGCTTCTCAAAAGCTAATTTAACCATTAATAAATCAATTACCTAAACAAAGTAAATATTTTTGTCTCCTGTTAAAGCTGAACATACTCTGTGACTCAGTGTTTGCATGGAAATGCCAAAACCTTCATGAATGACACCCACAGTAGCTTATCGCTTTCATTGTACGATTTTTCACTGCAGCACAATACATGCTTTTGGTGGGTGATTTCCCCCCAAACTTCGATCTTTGGTTTCGTGATTTTATGATTATGATTTAAGAGGGTAGGTTGCAGCCAGGTGCTGCTAATCATCCAAACAATTTGAAGGTTCACATTCTGCAGTGAGAAAAATTCAAGACAGTTGCCAATCTTTCCAGGAGTGGACGTCCCAGCACTTTCACCTCAAGGTCAGACCATGCAATGCTCAGAGTAATACAAAAAAAAAACATGAGCTACTGTACATCTCAGACCTTACAGGACTCGCTGAGCATGTAAAATCTTAAAGTCTATGACAGCACAATAAGAAGAAGACTGAACAAATGTGGTTTGCTTGAAAGGGTTGACAGGAGAAAGACTCTCCTGATTTAAAAAAGCATGGGAGCATGAGTGAGGTTCACAAAATTGCACCTGAACAAACCACAAGGCTTCTGAAACAATGTCCTACGGACAGATGAGACCAAAGTGGAGCTGTTTGTCTTAATGCCTAGTGTCATGTTTGGCAAAAACCAAACAGAGTCATACCCACTTTCAAGCATGGCAGTGCAGGGGTGAAGATTTGGGCTTGTTTTGCAGCTAACAGGACCAGGGCACATTGCAGTCAGTGAGTCAATCATTAACTCCTCTGTATACCAGAGTATTCTAAAAAATTATAAATAAATACAATTGTAATTGCCATTTGCCTCCACTGTCCCTATTCCCTATTTGGACTACAGAGGTTCTTAGATTAATAAATGGATGGAAAAATGTTACATGATGCTGTACATTTGAGGTTGTTTACACAAAATCACATAGAGAAATACAGAGGGGGTACTAACTTTTACAGATGATTGTATAATTCCTACGTATCATTTCAGTCAAATCTGGAAATATCAAAAAAGAAAATCAGCGCATTTTATACCAACATACAGTGAGAGGGAATAAGTGTTTGGACATTCTACAAACAAACATACAAACATATAATGTGTTTTATATTATAAATATGAGTAAAAACTATGTATTCATAAGCAATAAAATAATCTACTCAGATACCAAAGATGACTGCTATCAATAATAGTTATGAGAAAGAAATTAGGTTTGTTCAGGATTGTGGTTCAATTCTGAGACATTCACCTGTGCAAATTGTCTTCGATTTCCCCAAAGTAAAGGCTCTCAGGCATCCTAATGGCAGCAGATTCGAATTTGTCTGCCAATGGTCATGAGTTTTTGAGCATGTTAAGACCCACAAAAAGCCCAAAAAGGTGGATGAAAAAAGAATCCTTAAAAAAACAAGAGGGTCCTGCACATTCTATGGTGCTTGGGCCCTAATAAGAGATGTCAGACAAAGACCTACTGCCAAATGGACCTTAAATAATGGTGTATAAAGAGTCATAACAAGATGCAGGTGCGTCATGGTGAGTCATGTAGATGTAGTACAGACCCTCTCTGGTGTTGCCATGACACATTTAGGAGATTGTCCAAGCTATGCTATAGCACATTTATCTTTTTTTTTAGAAAAGCTGTATGTGTATATATATTCTCCACATTTTGATGTTCATGCTTCTTTCCAACTTTTTTGGCAAATGAAGTTAAGTTATTCTTCTCTAATACAGGTATGTCTTGGCATATCAAATCATTTCCTTTGATCTCCCAGGACAGTTAACAGAGAGTCAGCGGCATTATCATGATGACCCACCTCTATCAAAGCAAAAAGTCTTCTCTTTTGTCTGAATGCTCATATAAAATATTTAGATGCACGTTCCTGTGCTTCTGCATTAGCAGAGAGGTTTTTTGCAGCATGTACAAACACAGATGTCTGCGGTGCAGTCAGTGTCTGCTGTCATGATATCAAAACCTTATGATCCATGTGAGATCAAATCCATTGGCGTATATTATCTGAAGATGTGCTGCATTGAAAAGGAAGAGCCTTACGGGGAATAAATAGTGACCTGGAAATATTGAATTCTCAAATATTGAATAATTCTAATTGTTTTATAATTTTCCAAATTTCTTTCCAATTTATCCAGAAGAACATTTTTTTATATCAAATGTCAGATAGGGGTCATTATAAAACTCATGACCGTGCAAGCCATGCTGCTAACATTTGTACTATAATTCTGTATTAAAATACACTGGGAAAAAGCCTGAACGATGATGTCTATCCATGTACATCTAGTCAGGTGCTGAAAGTTATGTAATACAATGCGGTGGGGAAATCTAACCCACTCACTATCTTCAGGCCAGCTTAGGTGGTGATGCCATGCTGGGAAAGCCAGTGTGCTCTGGCATGGTCATGTCTACACCCACACAAACAATCTGGCACCAGCTGAAGCCCCACTTGGCAACCTCACTTGCTTGGATGATTTGCGGCCTGTGGTTGTGACTACACTCTTGGAGGTGACCCTTTGACCCTTTGGCCAGAGATCTGATTTAGTGGTGGCTTAGTATCTTCACATTCGTGAGTGTTTGCTTATTTCCCAGTGCAACACTATAAAAATAGAAGCAGTGCTAGAGGCTGTACTGATGACCAAATAGCCATTTAATCGAGGGGCTCACTATGTAATGTGGTGGAAATTCAATAAGATTTGTGAAACCCAAAACAGAGACCAGTCAAGAATGAGCACAAGTTTATTTATGCTTACTCGCCACTGGAACAGATAAGTTTATATATACTGTACATCCCTAACTCCCCCACTCTCGGCAGAGACACACACGTTTTCTCTCAAGCTGACACCAGAGAGCAGAGGTTCATTATCTTTATTATTTATGGAGTCGTTTATCTGTGGTTGTACGTACTCTGAGGAATTGTGCACACACTGGTACAGGAATGCATTTTTTCCCATCACATTACTGTATCTCTAGGTGGCTAGAGATACAGTAATGATTTTATTATTATTATTATTATTATTATTATTATTAAATGGGAAAAAAAATCCTATAGGCTACTTTCCATTCAAACGTCTGTCGTGCTGCTCCATGTCTCCTGAACATGCAATTATTGTAGGTGCATGAAGCCATGGGTGGCAGTATCTTAATTTTACATTTTGTGTAATGTTATTTTTCAAAAATTGGCAATCATATGAACGTGTCTCAGCCAGTTGGAGCATTACAATATGATAAGAGCTGACCTCGTACATGCAAAGAAAAGCATATGGAAAGGAAGTGCAACCTGAATTTTGTTTCTATAAACATACAGCAGGGTTTGCTTCTACTCGTGATAAGGATTTTCTTGTTTGCCTTCAACCTGCTACGACTATAAAATTAAACTGGGTGCTTTCAGGAAGCTGTCACACACTGAACAATGACTAAATGTTTCTCCTTTCCTCGTGACAACATAGATGGACTTTTCACCTTTCCTACTAACCTAAGGTCATCTTCCCGATATTGTGTTAATCACACACGGTTAGGAAAACAACACTTGAAATTCTTTTGCACGCCACATCATGATTCGAAACAAAAAGAAATAAAGCCTTGAGATTGGTTCGAATATTTAGAACCCTATTGAGGTGTCAGTGATTCATTCCTGTGTTGTATTTCTGACAATAATTAATCAGTTGTCTGAGGGTTCAAGGATGGTAATAAAACCGAAATAGCTCTGTGTAGATTGCATGGATGTCAATATACAGTATTTTAGACCTGGTCATCTCCTTGTCACCATAAATCTGGGATGGTAAAGAATTCCGCTTAGCTATTTTTAAAGAATGATTGATGGTGGAGGCTACTGTCTCCTTCCTTCTTTTTAAATATGCATGAATGTTTTCCACGGTTGTCTCAGCGCCCTAGCTTTTTATATTGCATAAGTATTCCATTGAAATATGTCCCAGGGTGAAACATCAAAGGATTTGTCAGGACAGAGCAGTGATTACAAGAGCCTATAAAAAAAAAGCTCTTGTTTAAAGATGTGAGTTACCATAAAAATGGAATAAAACAAAAATGTGTCATGATGTTATTTGAAAATAATTGACAATAAGGTGGTGTGACGCGTCTGACGTGAAGCAGAGTTACGCTCACCATGCTGAAGTTGATCTTTTTAATAACACTACGCCTTATGCAGTTCATTCCTGCTATACTAAAGCCATCTCCCAGTGATAACTTGGAATGCTTAACATTTTCAAACCTTCCCTCACCAGCCTCCCTGTTTATTTTCTCTCTTGACATTAATATGTATCTTATCATTTTACTGAGAAACTTTAAATCACCTAAAATAAAGCTACTGACAGTTACAAAGCACTGACAGTAGGGACTCTATACATAAATGTCTCCTTGCAGAAAACTTCATCGAATCTTTCCTAACTCACATGTTTTTGTTGTTTTATATACATAATCAAGTCAAACTGGGACTTTTGATGCGTTTTTCTGTGAATGAAGCTGTAAAAATGATTTACATTTACAGAAAACTTCTAGCAAAGTACAGTGATGAGAATCTTAGCCACAGTAAAACATTTAAATGGTGCAAATGTTTCAAACAGGGACGTACAGTATGTCTGTGAATGACGATCCCAGCCAAGGTGCCTCAGAGACCAACGAACATTCAGAAAAAGACAGCCTGGTTTGATCACCAAAGTTGTTCAACCTCTTACTGCACACTGCACCACTTCCACATTATAGAGACTAACCTGGGAGTTATTGCCACATCCCCTGCACAGTCCTGACCTCTCTCCAAGCCATTTCCACATTTTTGGGACCATTAAAGGAGTTCCTGGGAGGCTAGCATTTCAAGCGTGAAGCAGGGAGTCCAAAACTTTCTACCTTGATGGCATCCAAACACTAGTGAAATACTAGTGTACATTAGTGTAGCAGGGGATTATATAGAGAAATAAAGGTACTTTTTACTCTCATAACTGTGTTCTGTTATTCGGTGCAAAGTCAAAAGTCCTGGTTTGACTTAAACATAGCATCATGCATCTTAGCATCATGTTCCATATATAATTAATTTTTTTTATTGCTCCACATACAGCTTACTTAAATTGCCTAAATTATGCTGACTGATGCAAATTGCTCTGATTTTCTTATACTGAAAATCAGAGCAATT
>JAOVVA010113260.1:0-11481 GCA_028565275.1 Leiocassis micropogon | reverse complement strand
TTGAAAACCAGTAGTTTTATTATAGTGTTCAGTGTTTAACAGTAGTTACCAGAACATGTAACTTTAGAGACATCAGTAGACATTATAGAATAATTATATTCTATAAATAAAGACCAATATGTTTGTAGAAAGGTTATCTTGGTAATTATATACACTTTGCTTTAACTGGGTTCTTTTCAGAAACCTTTGAGGAGAACAAGAAACTGCAGGAGAATGTTCCGGAGTCTCCATCAGCACCAACTCATCAGTCAGGTAAGCACCAGAAAGCTCAAGCCCACCTCTCAACCTTCAGATAGTTGCGAATGGAGTAGCTGAATGGTGTTTAGGTAAATGTCAATTTATTTATTTTTTTTCATTAGATACTAAGCTTCAGGAGTTGCAGACTTTGGAGAAACTTGTTGGACATCCACCACAAAAGAAGACTGATGTAGCCGGTGAGAGAACATTTCCAGCCCTGTTCTTGTAGCCCTTTCATACAGCAAGCAATCAATTTTGCCTTTAAAAATTTTCGTCTCCTTTTTGACTGATTCTTTTCACTGGAAGATTGTCACAATGTTGTGGACTTTGTGTAACTCCTGTATAAATCATACTTTGAGTTGAGCAGTGTGACACCTAATATCTTTGTCAGGCTTGGTGACATTTTGTATCATTTAGTGTCTTGATTTGCCAAATTTTGTGTCTGTTATATTGTGTAAATTGTAAATTTATTACACAATAAAAACTGTTTATTGTATTTTGCGCATTTAAGTTTATTCTATTTATGTATTTATTTTTACACATGGGCTCGATTTACATATTGGTGGTATTACTACACTGTAATATTTTTTAATATTGTTAACCTGCTGGTTTTAATGTTGTGGTGGACAGAGGTCAATATGGACACTGACTGGTAACAGGTGGTGTTTGTTGTGGCTCATCACTGTATGCTGTTAATTGAGGATTTTTGATATGTTCAATAAAACTTTAATATTTCTTATTTGTGTTTCATGCATCTTATTTATATCAGGCTTTGATGTCATTATAGTCTTATATAAGAATATTGCATAAGGATATTGTAACAAATATATATAAAGAAAGATATATTTAATCAAATTTAATATATTATAAAGTATATTGTTAAATATAAAATTACAATAAGATATATATTTCTCAATATATGAAAAGTGGCAATTCCTTATACATTTTTCAATATATTGTAATATATTAATACAATATTTTATTCAGTATATTGTGTATATATTTAGATCAGAACACTAAATCATTCAATATATTGACAGTTAATATACAGTATAAGAAATATATTCCTTTTGCGTGTGGGGAAAGAACAAAAGGAAGAACGATCAAAAGAAAGAATGAACTAACCTTGTTCCATTTCTTCTCCCAGAGCCTGGATATTATTTTATAGAAATAAAAACTTATCACTGTCCTTTTGTAGCACAATAATCAACATTAGTCAAGATACTGACAGTTTTCTAATTTATTTTTTCCATTTAATCTCCTCACAGTTAATTATAATTAATTAGTCTTCAATATCACGGCCATGCTCAAATCTTTCACTCACAACTACATAAAATCAATTAGAGCAAACACTGTGTATTAGTTGAGACTTTATACAAATCATAAAAATAAACAGCTAAACCCTGCATTAATACATTAATTAACCAGCATGCAGTTCATTTCTGCTGTTGTTGTTGTAGAGCCACATTGTGAAACGCACCAAACCTATAGCTAATGAACAGTCATACCATTATTTCCATGCACGTCTTCCTGAGTCTTGATTGATGTCCTGTAGTGAAAATCAGGCATCGCTCTGACCTGCGACCTAAACATGTTCCTGCTCTTTCAAGTGTAATGCTTACTGTAATACAGTAAGTACTGTTTCATAAAAGTTTGTCGTGTAACGTCACATCCATAACGGTAATAAAATGCTATAAATTTTCAGAATGTAAATGATTCTAAGAATTTTAAGAATGGTTTGGATTTTAGCTAAAGAGATTACATTAAAAGTTATGCAAGTTAATTCACTGATACTGAGCTTGTCCATGCTTTGAGGCATTTTAACACTTTATCTGCCCACATAGAGTTGAAGTAAGAGAACCTGATTTGACACTCTAACTTTTCGTCTGCATTATATAGGATGCGAAGGACAGGGCATCCAGAATCATCAGTATGTATTCCATAGTTCTCTCTGATCTTCCCCTGATCTCATCGGTTCTGTACTTGCAGCTAATCCCAAGGGTAAATAAAAACTCCTGCTGAAGTTTGTCCAGAGAGCAACATGGTTTTTTTTTTTTTGGTTTTTTTTCTGGTTCACGTCTGGGATTCAAAACAGATGTATAAAAATCTTTTGGGGAAATGTTTGACATGTTTGCACATTCAGCAGCATTCTGCAGTTCTTGCTACACCTCAATACTTTTAACACTGCTGACGGATGACAGATACCCTTTTTTTTAAGCATTTACTTTTTTAGACAGGTTCTCAAGTGTCATAAATAAAATGCAAATAATTAAATTCAACTTTTTACTTAAAATGTATTTACAACATTTACCAAATAGAAAGACAAAAAACAAAAAGAAAACATCACCAAGCCGCTCTACTAGTTGTGTAAAACTATTCTGAAGTTGGATACTTGCTACTGACTGCACCTGTAAATACTCCGTCTAGACACCTGCTGACTCCCATCATGCACTGTCATACAATGAGCATTAATCTCTTCTCACATTAAAAGAGAGCATGCTTGAATCTGCCATGAATTCACTGAACCCGTACTCGAGTTCTATCAGCAGGGTATTCACAGGATTTAAAAGTGCTGTCCACCAAAACCACTTTCTGTTAATTAATGTACTACTCAAGGACTCAGCTCAACAGTGAAATATCTGATATTGTGATTCACTAAAATGGGGTGCTTCCCATGGAGTCTTAAAGCAATCGCATGTGGTGGATGAATTCTTTCTCTGCATGTCCAAGACTTCCAATGGAGAGTGAAAAAAATTATAGTTGTAAATCTGCCTGTATAGTTTTACATCCTCATTAAAATAAAAAATGCAAAAAAAAAAAAAAAAAACTTGATACCCTTCCTGGCCAAAAGAAGAGTCCTCCTTTCAGAATGATCAAACTACTGAAACTATTCAAGCAAAGAAAACATTAAAATGAAATGTGATGGGACTAAACAGCTGTATGTCCATAAGAAAAACACTTGTTAGTGAGACTTATCAGAAAAAAGGCTTCAGTTGCCCAGATCTAGACTCAGCAACGTTATGTGGCAATGAAATGAAGTCAGCTGATGACCTGAATGTACTGAATGACCAGATTATGACATCTATGGAGTTTTCTCCTTCCCTGATGGCACGCGCCATATTCCAGGGCTCAGATTGTGAAAGAGTGTTTCTGAGAAAAACCCAATGTCCAAATCCAAACCATGTAGACTGTATCACTGCACATCCAGAGATCCAAAGGCAACCTTTTTCTAATTTAATTGTCCATGTCTGTTCACCTCAAACTACTGGGAAAATGGGCAAAAGAGAAAGCTAAATATTTAGCATGGGTTTGTTAGTTTCATGTATGGAGGAGAGGCAAAATGCAAGTACAGATAAAAGCTTGTGAAAATGGAGTAAATTGAAATATAATTCATTAAAACAAACAACACACAAACATAAGGGGGGAAAAATAGACCAGACAGACACAAGACCAAGGAACCAACTCACCCAAGGACTATATATACTGTAGACAGACTAATTACCTAAACAAGGTGCAGGTTAATACAATTATAACAGCATGCATATTGTAGTGTGTGCTAGGAAAATGAATAAAACAACAACAACAACACAAAAACAGGGAACAAATACAGGAGGATCTTGACAATTAGCTAGTTTGTCCTTTCACTCAATATTATGAGCCATTTTCCGCCAAACCACCAAAAATATTTTCAACTCCAAAATTACCATATTACTCATCAGTTTATTTTTTTATTTTACAAACCATGTTGGCCAGGCCACACCCTAGAAACCAAGTCAATAAGAAAAAAAGGAGGAGGAAAAGCAAAATGTGTATCTGGATGAGAAATGCATGAACGCAGTTTAAGGACTTTCACAATTTATGATGATAAAGGGCAATAACCGATTGTTGATGCAAGACTACACTATAAAGCTTAAAGTTTCATAAATATGACAAATCACGATTCTAAGACAGTAGACAATAATATGTAGCATAATATATAATGTAAGTTTAATAAACAATTAAGTAAAATAAACAATAAAATCTCCTCCAGACAGGAACAGATCATGGTGTTGTGATTCAACTATGAGCTTCTCTATGGTGTTTATCTTCACTGTCCTCTGGAGTGCAGTTACTATTCCCAGCTGGTGTGTATCGTTATAGATGGCTTTTAGTAGTCTCCCAAAAGCAGCCAACATGAACAATCAGAGCATAAATAGTAGAAAGAGAAAAGGACCATCTGTGAAGATTTATATCTGCATGCTGAATCGTTACAGGTATAATTTCATCCATATTACCTGCCTGTTGAAAAGATTACATTTGAACCATCGCTAAGAAAGCCTTGACCTCTCCGTTCTCTTAGTGTCTGATGATTAATGTCTGAGTCTTTTATAAAAGATAAAAAATAAAATTCTTCTGTTAAGATTATGGCATCTAGTTATGTTTAATGATTTAGGAATAAATGCTGCTGGACAGCTAAGAATTCTTTTTTAGCACTAAAGAGACATATTGTGTTTTCTCTTCAACAAATATACTGGAGGATAAAACCTTTTTGGAAATTTGTCATGTTTTGTTTGCATTATTTTTAAGATGACAGTTTTTTTTTGTGGGTATTTTGTTTTTGTTTTTTTGCTAAGGTTATTAAGAGCAGCCCTTTTAAGGGCAAAAAATAACTGAACAATAAAATAAAAAAAAACAAGAAAAAATATATTTTAGTCATGGATTTACAGAATGCAAATATAATAAATTAATTTATTTGTTCAACATTGTAAACTTGAGATTTTTAGACTTTAGTTCAATCTGGCAAATTATTGCCACACAATATATATTTTATTATTATTATTATTATTATTATTAAAACTTAGTCAAAACTATTGTTGATAATACATTTAATTTTAACATGTCCACAATCATAACTGCAGGCTGGCTTATCCTTTGTGACAAAACTGTTGAAAGTGTTGAAAGTTATTGCATTTAGCTAAATCAAACAAAATTCACTTTTTTCCTCCATTTTCTTATTTGTGTGTTTAATTACCCTAAGAGTCACAAAATATTCTTTACACATTTTAATAATTCTTGCAGCTTTTGCATTTTTCTTAAAACTGCATTAATTGATTCATCTCAATTTTGCAGTGAAACACATTGTGTAACAAGGCAACAGATGAGCACCTCTGACCCAATTTATCAGCTGTGTACAATTGTAAGGCTTTATAACAATAATCTGCAAATTATTCCACCCAAAACTCTTGGACATCTGGCTATTTTACAGCTCAACATACAAATATGTCGGTAAGCCAGTATCATAACTAGCTGGTTGACTGACATAGACGGGTTTGCTAGACATTTTACAGCATGAACGCTCTGAATTAGAAGTTTGATGGTGTTTGCATCTTTCGTTGAATATATAGCATGTGAGTGCTGTGCTGTTGCAGGCCATACTCATCTACCAGGGAACGTTCCTCTTAGGTTCTTAGAAGGTTCTGCTGCAATGTTATACATTAACTATACCGTAACTAATTACCACCACACAACAACGTTTGCTTTACTTTTGTTCAGAGGTATTATTACTAGAGTGGCAATACTTTTACTCCAGTCAGTGTGTTTCTCAGAGCTGTGTTTATTATAAGTGCTGCAAGGAAACAACACCCCTCATACACACTTGTGTTTAATCACTGATTGGAGTGATCAGCAATCAATACGCGGCTCACAGTAACAGATGAGGACCAGCGAGCGCTGATGAATGAGCAAGTTAAAAACCCAGACAGTGTTAACGAGTTCTGCGTTCACTCGAGGCATGGCAACATGCAAACCGCCTGCCAGTGTTACTTACGGTATGACATCACCTCCCCACACAAACACACACACATGAAACATGAGGTTTAAAAGAAGAGACCGTTCTTTTGCCAATCCATCATTCATCATGGCACCAATCCATCATGACCATTGATCTTGGACAGAACAGTTCCTCTGAAACATAGCTACCTGCATTAAATAAAGCATGCGTTAAAGAACTGGACTTCATGGTCTTTTTTTTTTTTTTTACCCGGGTATGAACACCTCTGAAGTTGATCTTTGCTTTTGCCAGACATACTGTAGTAATGGTATGTGAGTAATGTTATTAAATTCTATTAATTTAAGGTGCATTCAAGTCAAAAGTGGGACTTTTGACTTGTCATACTCTCTACCTTCTTCTATATTATTTCGCTTAGATTAATATTATGTTGATTACTATTATATTGTTACATTGCTGCATACACAAGTATATTTTATTAAAATATGCTTACATATTTCCCCCTCTATGACTTTTAGATGCATTAAAGAGAAAATGTCGCAAAAAAAAAGAAAATGTTCTATTATCTATTATGTACCTCTAACTTCCTCTTACATATTTCCCCCTACCCATACTAGACTACCAACATGGGGCATACATAAGGGTAGACGTATAACACAAGAGGATAATACGAAAAGGTAAATACAAAAAGTATATCATGCCCAAAGTGAGCCTAAGAAAGATAAGTATAAATGAGTATATGTAACATGAGTATAAAGAAGGTCATAAATGATTATATGTGGATATAATGAGTATATAATGGGTATAATATGATGAGTCCAGAAAAAACCTTCAGTATGGCCAATTCAGAAGGAAAAATTCCCACCTTGCCAGCTTTTTTGTGCTCGACAGTGCATTTACCACCAGGACTCAACCCCTACATGATACAAATATGGTAAAAAACTTTGTAGGCATTAGTGCCATATAAATAGCGTGTTAGGGTCCCTGTAAAACAAGGATAACGTATCAAGTGTTTCAGTCCCTTCTTTCAGTCAATGTCTTTCGATCCTCGTTAGTGAATTCGAGTACATACAGGTCCTCACAGTTCAACAGCATTGATAGTGGAATTCGGTTTGGCTTGCCCATATAAGAAATAAAAAATATAACCATAGTTCAGCTTCAGGAAGAGCATCCAGCGCACGTTGCAGGGGTGTCATCCCCCAACATCACCTTAGTTATGGTCTTAGATGCTTCCATGTAGACATTGTCAAACACAACCATCCCACAAACATCATATGCAGCACAGTCGTCATAGAGACCAACACCGCTACAAAGGTCTAGTTCCAGGTGTCTTCCAAGATGATATGAAGTTACCAAACAAAGTCCTCGGCCAATGTCAAGGTCAAAAGTTTCCTGTGTCTTTGTTTTGATCCATTTGAGGTCCCTTGTTTGAACTTCAGCCATGGTGATGAACTCCCTAGTTCCTCTGGGGCATTGTGGATGCCAGTCAGCCAAATCACTTCTCAAGTCTTCCCATCTTTTCTTTGGGGTCTTCTCCACAACCTCTTTCCATACATTACAGCAGACTGAACAGGAAACTGTCCACCATGGGTCAGGCACTGGTTCCATCCTGCAATACATATGTGAATAGCAGAAACAAAACACAAATACAAAATACACTTCTTTTACGATACAACTTTTTCTAATATGGTTACCTAAAACATAGATAAAATATGTTGGATTAAAATATGTTGTCATGCTTAATATATTTTCAGTATACATGTGATTTAAAAAATATATAGTCATTCGTCCATCATGTAGCGCGGTTGTCCTTTTTAAGTCATCTGCATGTAGGTTGAGTCCTCCTCGCTCTCCTCATATGGTGGCGTCTGCCCGTGAAGTTTCATAACCACCACATATTGTCCTACCATTTTCTCAATACTTGCTTTGGCCAGTGGGATAAGACAATCAGTACACCCAGTACTACCAAGGTCATTGTGCCCAACTTCACTAGCCATCCATATGGGGTTGTAGGCAAAAGCCAGTCAAACCATGAAGTCCAGTCAGCAGTTTTCCTGGCATTTTGTGTGACTTTAACATGTTCATTCCTCAGCCTCCTCATGGCCTGTAAAATTTTGGTTATGTTGCCATCAGGGGCTGTGTGTCTTGGAATGTATGTACAGCATTCTTCTCCAATTAAGCTACATACCCCTCGTTGAGGTGCTAACATCGTGTCTAACGCAAACCTATTTTGCATAGCCACTAATGTTGTCCTATCCAATTGTTCCTGTACTAGTTCTAAAACATTTAGCATGTGATTCCAAAATCTCTGTTGATTATACTATAGTAGGTTTATCCACCTTGTGTCTTTAGCAATTTGTACCCACGGAAGGAAGAATGTCATAAATGTTGCTGCTACCCTGTTTACAACCTCATGTTCAGTCGGCACGCCAACCGGGATGCCATCCCAGCGCACTGTTATACCTCCATCTCTATCAAACTCTTACCATACCTTCAATTCATCCTGACCAACCTTATCCAAGAACTTTACCCCACGTTTGCTCATTTTATCTTCTTTACTATGCAATCCTATTACAATTAAATCTCCTCCTAGTAATACTGGAGCACAGCATCCACCCCATCCTTCTGGTAAGGTCTGTCTAATTGAGGCTCCGCCACAGTACCAGAATATGTCCGCTAAAGGGGTGGTGCCATATCTTAAATCTGGCTGTTGTACAGTTTCTGAACATGAAGGATCACTTGTTTCAATAGCACATATGTGGTGCATTTCTATGGAGAACCCAGCAGCTGGCTGAGTTTCATTGCAGCTTAGTGATAAGTTACCAACTTCTACATCTGAACAAATGCATAAATGATAGCTTTGTTGTATAGGTGTTATTCTCATTGTACAGCATCTAATGTTTCTACGGGTTGATATGAACATTTACTCATATTCTGTGATTCACTATAAATTGGATTCTCCACACATTCTCTTGTTGTTATCATTACATGTGGGGGCTTACTGCCTCTGTCATGTCATGAGTCGTTAGTAGTGGTCTCAGCTTTAAATTTCAGCCATTGATAGAACAACACTACTCAACATTGGGCTAGATTGGCCTTGGTTCTTAGGTAACTTCTTTATTGCATCTGGGACTATTATCACGTAGGCTGCTGAACTAGTATCTAATATTTTTAACCTTCTAGTTGGTCCATGCGCTATACATCCATACTAATAACATTTTCCCTTTATTTCACCCCATGTCCCTGTTTCAAACACACACCAACCATTGTTTTATGGAACAGCCACGAACATTCCTGAACTCAAACCATTTAACATTGTTAATCCTGTATTGATTTCTACCAAAATCTGCACTTATTCTTCTAAAGGTTTTGACTTATCTACCTGTATTTGAAAGTCTCCTTAAACATGATTTTTCTTTGCCAGATGGCAGTAAAAGAGTGTTTTTTTCCATCTGGATCACAACAGTGACATGTGAGTGTATGACGAAATAGTCACAATGGAGTTGGTTTAAGTAGCTTAATCACTATTGAGTTAGCATCAGACTCTTTAGGCACTTCTTGATCTACCCTCTGTAGTTCATGTGAAGAGTCTTTGTCAGGTGTTTCTTCTTCTACTTCTTCTTCAATCTGCCTTCATGCTGTCTCAGTTCTGGTGCGCTTTTGCTCCTGTTGTCTAACTTGGGCACTTGTCCTGTGTGATGGTCCACCTTGTTCTGCTCCTGCTTCCTCTTCTTCGAGTTCTGCTTCCCAATCTTGTAGGTCTTCTTGAGGCCACTCTGGCCGGTATCCTTATTCCTCTACCCAGGGTAGTCCTTCTGTATATCCGTAAGGATCTGGTACCTGTTGTATGGGTCTCTCGTCACCTCCTGAAGCGCCTGATTGTCCTGCTTCTTCCGGTTGCCTTGGAGACCTCTCTTTCTAGGGAATTTGATCTCTTGCCTGTTCTGGGTTTGGAGCCCTGCTGCAATGATTTAAATGGTAACATACATCTTTACCTTGAACTTTTATTGCAGTTGAAGTTGCCAACACCACCTTGTATGGTCCTTCCCTTCTAGCTTGGTTCCAAGCTCCTCTGTCCGGTGTTGTTATATAATGGGGCTCCCTTAACCTGTTGGAAAATAACTTTGTGTATTTCAGATAAGAGTTTCACATAATGATCAAGTTCACTCTGTAGTTGTTCAAGTGTAGGGCTTTTATAGGGCCCGCGAATAAATGGCGTGAGCATAGGTCTGCCAGTAAGCATTTCATATGGGGTTAGATGTGTGTTGCAGTTAGTTTGCGATCTCATGCACATTAAGGCTAATGGCAAAGCTTGAAACCAATTCATACCTGTATCTGCACATATTTTAGCCAATTTCATTTTTTTTATTCCATTCGTGCTCTCTACCATCCCCTGAGATTGGGGGTGGTACACACATTCAAACCTGTGCTTGATATTTAACCATTGAGTTACTTTCTGTACCTTATTCGTGAAGTATTTGCCATTGTCTGAACTAATTGTATCTAGAATTCCAAATCTTGGTATCACTTACATTGCACAAGAATTTTGCTACTGCTGTTGCATCTTCCTTAGCTGTTGCTACAGCTTCTACCCATCTACTAAATCTATCCACAACCACTAAGATGTATAATTTTCCTTGTATTCTAGGTTCACCCATGCCCATGTAGTCAAACATTATATGCCTGAGCGGCCCATCTGGCTTTGGGATATGTCCTATTGGTGGTGTGAAGTGCTTTCTATTGTTAAATCTAGCACAAATGTCGCAAACTTCGATGAACCATAGGCCCTAGATAAGGCGACCACCATGCCTTTTGGATTATCTTAATCACTTGCCCTTTTGCTACATGATCTGTACCATGAGCTTGCTTTATCAAGGTTATGAGAAAACTTTGTGGAGCTACAAAACACCCATCTGCACTTCGCCATACATTAGTACAATCATTTTTTGTTGCTCTTCTTGCTAGCCATTTACGAATCTCTTCGCCTGCATGTCTGCTAGTGAAGATAAATCTGGTGTGGGAGGTGCATAATCTTCAGGTATAAGTAATAACATTTCTTCTGACTCTGGACTTGAGCTTGGTTCTTTATCTGGGCTTATACTTGACTCTGGTGAACTTGGTTTATTATCTATTTGTGGATTAGGTTCTGTTTGTGTTGTTGATTCTGGCATCATATTTATCTGGTTTACTGCTGCTTTCTTTGCTGCTTCATCTGCTGCTTCATTTTCGTCACTAACTAAATGCACACCGAAAACTTTTCTATGTGCTGTACATTTGACTATAGATAGCCTTGAAGGTGGTTTGATTGGATTGAACAGTTCTGATATTGCTTCTCCATATACTACTGGTGTTCTGTCCGCTCTTTTGTAGCCTCTTTGTGCCTACAGTGGTTACTCAAGGGGAATGTCTATGACTGCCACGCACTCTGTCGCGGCAAACGGCAACAGCCAAAATAAATCAGTCGCAATTCAAAGTAA
>JAOVVA010113230.1:0-11483 GCA_028565275.1 Leiocassis micropogon | reverse complement strand
GGCAATAGGAAGAAACCTTGAGAGGAACCAGACTCAATCAGGGAACCCATCCTCATCTGGGTGATAACAGATAGAGACGATATAACATCATGTGTTATGCAGCTGAAAGTACAAATACAATACCAGTAGCATTAGGACATTAGCATTAGGGTTAAGTTATGCAGTGGAAACTTGGACATTTTTGCAGAAATCACGGTCAATGTCACTTTCTGCATTAGAAATAAATAACTAAATGAATAAACAAAAAGGAGTATAAACTTTAGGCTTCCACACCATCAATAATATAATGCAGATTGTTGACTTTATAACTATTTCTTTCTTTACCTACTAGCATTTAAAGCTATCATTTTCATCAAGGTAGTAGTATAAAGTGTATTAATATCATAAAAAACAACTTAAACATAAAATCAGCTTGTTGTCCATTTTTTTTCTCCGTACCAATGTTATCATGGACAGGTGTGAAATGTTTGCCCAGGTAGGGGTTCAGATCCCCTCCCCCCATTCTCCATCCCCCAGGAACACAGAGAGTCACGATACTCTACATACAGAAACCCAACGATATGATAGCAGACTAATAAATGATCACACTGATGGAAAATTAGTCAAATCAGTCATTAGAATGGAACGCCAATGTACTGTGAGTTCAATATTTAACAATAATATTTAATCTGTTACAGTACAGTAAGATACAATACAATACAATACAATACAATCTGCTGAAATGTGATTCGATTTCAGTATGATTTAATTGCAAGTCTTAAAGCTACATTTTGGATATTTGATGATAACTCTGAATCTGTATGATACGTTATTTAAAAACTACTAGTAAATCTGTTATATGTGAGCAACGTTGTTCAATATTCAGGCTAAGCCTACTGAGTTTTGCTCATTAAATCATAAAAAAATAACTTGTCTGTTGGCCATCCTGATGTCCAGGTGTACGTCCTTTTTTTTTTTTTTTTTCATTTTATTGTTGAAGCAGCTATATCTTAATCATCCCTTTTATAAATCAATATATTTATTCTCATCATCTGATTATTATCAAGAACAAAGTGCAATATACAAGCTGTGATAAACTACAGTATATAAACCTCATGACAAAGTGTCATTTGTAAATTTGAAGGGTTAATAGTTCAATATCAGGGGATATTAAGGGTTAGCTTAAATCCTTTATCTATTTATTCTTGTATAATTCATGTATTTAGTGTTCGTTCTATTTTATCTATCTTTTCTTATCACTGACTCAGAGGATTTCTGCTTAAAAAGAAAAATCCATTGTATTCATACTGTCTTCATGGCAAATCAACTCTCTTGAGTCTTGATTGTTAAACGTTATCAGGCATTAAAATTTCATTTTTACCAGCACAAGGTTATTTATTTCAGGAAAATTCCCAGACTCTTTTCACTAGCGGAGGCACCGGTATAATGTCGAGCCCCCTGACTGCTAAACAGCCCCTGCCCCTCCCCCATACGGGACTCTTCTTAGTTCTCTTGGTTTTCGTTGAACAAAGTGAAACGCAGGAGTTTATTCAATCACAGGTCTATCATTAGATCTATAATCTGATACGGAGAAGATTCTTTAACTAGTCACACTTTTACATCTGATACTTCTAAATATTTTTACGAAATCATCATGAGTTCTAATGAAGCCACAAAACGAAACCCGTTATAAAAATAAGCCTGGACCTGAACCCTCTTAAACTCTACATCCAGCTTGAAGTCCTTGTATTTTTTTTTCTTCTCTTTTTTATGATTCAACTTCAAAAATCAATAATGTAATCGAAACGGGTGATCCTCCATGAGCCAGGTCTGGGTTCAATCGCACACCATGAATTCTTATCACTGCTCGATTATTGTTCCGATACTGCAGTTCACGGCATGACCGGCAACATGACGAGGTTCGAGATCCCTGTGCGTTTCTCAGTCATGTATCCACGGTGCAAAGGTGCATAGAGAGCAAATCCAGCAGGTGTGAGGGGACTAATTATTGTTGTTTATCAGATCGAGCTCCTCGACCTGAAGCTCCGGTGCCTGCAGCTGCAACCTGCTGTGCATTTATTTATCACACACTGAGTATAGCTTCCGAGTTTAGTCACCGCTTCATCCTAATCTCCTCCGTCCGGCGTCCATTTGTAAGATTAAGTCTCGTTGTTTGCACGCTCCGGAGCCAACGCAAAAGAACGACAGATAATGAGTAAGATTGCTGCTTCAAATTACAACTCTACTCTTTTCCATTCAGATTTTGGGTTTTGCTTGAATGCAGTTTATTCTGCAGCAACACATCTGTTTGTGGCTCTGTATGTGCTAATAAAAGACGTGCATCACTAATTACACGACATGATCATTTGGCAGTCAATTTACTAGAACGCAGTAGACGCAATTATATGGCCGCAAACCTTATCTGATGAGTTTCATGCATTTTTAACATTTCAGAATCAAGACATATGTTTTTTTCTTCTACTCTGGTAATTTTTTTAAGCCAAAAAAATTAGCCCTCATATGTATGGGATACATAGTCACTTTGGTGGCACGGTGGCATAGTGGTTAGCACTGTCTCCCATGTGACATGCTTGTGTCCCATGCTTAGTGGGTTTCCTCCGAGTTCTCCAGTTTCCTCCCACAGTCCAAAATATAGGCTAATTGGCATTGACGAATTGCCCGTAGTGTGTGAATGTGAATGTTGACTGGAGGTCCTACCACGGTCGTAGGTGTCGTACCACAAATAGGAATAATTACAGTGGTCACCATTGGCCTCCATGATCCCTAGTTGGACTGCAGAGGTTCCTGGATGGATGGATGGATGGATGGATGGATGGATGGATGGATGGATTGATGGAGGGATGGATGGATGGATGGATGGATGGATGGTCAGTTCAGTCCCTTCATAGACTTATGTTTGGAGAGGAGGCTTGTGATATTTACCTGGCAACTGTAGTGGCTGGGATTTAGACTTGCAAGAACAGATCTTCTTTAACTAAACAACAACAATGATACTACTACTTCTACTATGAATAATAATAATAGTAGTAGTAGTAATAATAATAATAATAATAATAATAATAATGCACTTTATACCACAGTTAGTTCCGAAAGAGTAATCTGATTGATATAGAGCATAACAGCACTTTAATTATATGTATCTGTGTCCCAGGTGTTGTCCAGTGGTTAATGACACTAACTGTGTGTCTCAGCGTGGGTGAGAGTGGGTCTGTACGGTCCGCAGTACTGAGGAGAGAGCAGCTGCCTGACAAAACCCACATTCACAACCAGTCACAGAAGCACTTTCAGCAAGAACACACATCTGATAACGTTATGTCATTGTAAACAACATTCTTGTGAATTTCTCAGGACTGTACCACTAAGAATTGAAAACTACTTTCACCCGCGTTAATTACACTAATTGTCGCTCACTTACTGTCGGTTGCCAGCTCTGCCAGTCGTAAAAAAGATAATCTGTCGATAATAAATGCTGTTTGTGGAACTGCTGCATTAAAGCAATATCACACCCAAGGTCGAGCTGTTGTACTGAATTTCAGCATGGCTGTAATTTCTTTTGCCTATGACCGCTTCACTGCTGTTTACTGAAATTTTATTTTTATATCACGTTTAAACATGGTTGTTGTCAAAGAGCAGCTTCATAGAATTAAAAAGTAATGATAACAAGCCGAGGGCGACGATGGCAAGGAGATGACTCCTGGAGATGACAATAGACCTCGAGTGAAACCCGACACAACAGGGAACCCGTCTTCATTTGGGTGAGAACATAAAGCATGAGATTCAGTACAAAAGTGCAACCTTGAGTGTGATATTGCTTAATTATAATATCAGAAATATGTCCTGTTTTGTGCATAAAACATTCTAAATATATATATTTTACAAAACTTCTTTTCCAAGTACAATGATGGGAACTATAACTATTTCAGTGCTTCTGGCACATCGTTCAAATCTAATAGAAAGGCATCCTGAATAATTTAGCCCTGTAAAAGTGTCTGTTTGCTCATTAACCTCAGAGCCAAAGTGCTTAAACTGCACTCACTGGATTATACTTCACAACTTGTAATCTTTTAGCTTAAGCACAAACAGGCCACATAAAAGCATTTCCACTGCATTACCTTATCACACTGTGATTTGCAATGGATTATGATGAGAAGCAAGCTGCCTTCCGGTGTCCTCTGAGACAAGCTTACTTAACAAATAAGGACTAAATTGTCCTTGATGTGTTTAACACCCTGTCTGAAACTCACACCCTTGAGGCTTTGTTCAATGTTCATTTGTAGACTAATCTTCAATTCATTGATGCTGGTTTTTCATAGAGAAAAATTCTAAATAACATTATGTAATAAAAAAATAAATCACATGCAAAGAAAAAAGTTTGTTCATTAAAAATATGCAATATGTGTACAGTTCCAGTGACACAACATTTTTCTCAGGCTTCAAGGCTAAAGTAACCAGAAACCTGTAATCTCAAAATATTAAACGTAATCTGTTCATAATAATACATATATTAACATTTTTACACCATTAATGCACAGATATAGCGCAGGACTCTCTAGATAAGGATTGATACATAGATGAAAACGCCCAAGTGTCTCACTGCACTAACATTATCACCATTAGATAACATCTTTAGCTTAAAGTTGGCATTTCAGTATCCGAGTCTTTAGTATTTATTAGCAGTAAGTAAAAAAAACAAAAGTTATTGAGTTAGTGTTCTGAATGTTCACTGAAATGTTAAACCAGAGCTTATCCTCTTACACAACAGAATAAAACATATCTTTCACTAGCTGTACTCTCTCTCTCTCTCTCTCTCTCTCTCTCTCTCTCTTTCTTTCTCTCTCTCTCTCTTTTCTTCCATAAAACACAAAATGTAAAAGACATCATTGTGTTAATCGTTAGCTACAGCTTTACCTCTGACTGTTATGGAGTTCAGACACTGGAGACACTTTCCCTAAAAGCAAAAAATTTTAAGAAAAAATACACATACTTACAAAAATGTCACCATCTCAAAGATCATACATTCTGCTTTGTAAAAAAAAAAATAATAATAATTTTTAAAAAAGCACATTTTAATCTCTTTTATGGAGGCTGTTCAAGTAAAACTGGGACTTGTAATGAAAAGCGATTTACAGAAGACTTCAAGTACGGTGATGAGACTCACTGCAGTAAAATATTTGAATGGTTCAACCTTCTTAAAGAAGGCTGTATGTCCATGAATGTCCCCGGCCAAGGAACGTGCTGCAGTCGTTCAGCAAGTGAAACGCCTGATCCTTGAAAAACAACAGATGTCTTATCGCCAACTTGCAGAAGAGATGTACACCCACCCATTCACCAACACCACTTGCATATTACAGGAACTCGGCTGGGAGTTATTGCCTCATCGCCCGTACAGTCCTCTCCTCGCTCTAAGCCATTTCCACATCATGGCTCATGTCTCCGGCGTACTGAGAGAACTTTCTACCTTGATGGTACCCAAGCACTAGTGAAAAGCTGGGATAAGTGCATTAGTGTAGCAGGGGATTATATTGAGAAATAAAGGGAGCTTTTACTCACGGCGTTTGACTTAACTACTACTGATCCTCTGGATAAACTGTAGACCTGTCTCAGCTAAGCCAAGTGCTTGTGAAGGGCCTTACTGCTTCAGGAGATACAGCAGAGCTAAATCCTGCAGATTTTGAAACATCATAAGCAAGACTTTACAGTCAATACAGAATGTTACAGGCTGCCAGTGGAGCTTAAAACTAGGTTAATGTACTTAGATGCTCTGCTGCATTCTGAACTTATTAAAGCTTCCTTAGAGACTTAGGGGGTCGGCCAACCAACAGCACAATTTCTTTTTTTTTTTGGTGTTTCTCAGGTCAGATATAGAGATGGTAGAAATATGGACACATCGTAAAACTGAAGGCTTGGGGGCCAAACACAGACCACCAGCTCATTTTTAACTTTAGAAACAATTCATTTAATATGACCCATAATACCTTCTGCTCAACATTTAATGTTAGTGGGTTAGCGTTCTCAGTGCATCAAAGCATATCTACTGCGAGTCAGACCTATATCTACAATGATTCAGAAACATATCAGATGTTGGTGAGACTCAGTGATCGACTCCGTATAGAGACTGATAAATACAGTGAGTATGTACGGACATGTTCTTACTGGAGATGTGTGAGTTCTACTTATGAACATATCCCATCCTAGTCCTTCTTCCCTATACACTGTAAAAAAAAAAAAAAATTCTCACATTTGAAAGATGGAAAAGTATAAGATTCAGTTATTTTATTTGAGCTGTTCAGCCTCAGACAGTTTGCTGACATAATCAAAGCTTTGACTCACTTCCTCCCTGATTGTTTTGCCGTTTCTCAGGTTCTTGATTTTACGTTTAAGTAGATATCACTTTATATCCAATTTAACACTTGCACTCAATCTGCACATTTTTCGGCAACCATAGCCAAATTTAAACAGGTGTTGTACGTTTCTTGAGCATTTTATACTTTTTTTTTCTACTGCTGGCTGCATCAAAGAAAAAGGAACCCAACAGAGCTGAAACCCACTTACAGGCAGCACTGTGGCTTAGCGGTTAGCCCTGCTGCCTTATGCCTCCAGGGTGGGGGGGGGTTGAATCTCACTGCTCTCTCTCTCTCTCTCTCTGTCTTTGTGTTTGTGTGTGTGTGTGTGTGTGTGTGTGTCGGTGTAGCTTGCATGTTCTTCCCATACTTGGTGGGTTTTCTCCCACAGTCCAAAAACATGTGGCCTAGGTTCATCAGTGTTTCCAAATTGCCTGTAGCGTATGATGTAATAAAGAAAATAAACAGTGGATGGCTGGAGATAAGATATTATAGTATATCTACTAAAATCAATCAAGTAATTTTACAAAATGTATTTGTTAGAAAATGATTAATAATATGTACTGTTGAAATTTCCTTAAAATTATTGCTAAAATTTTTTTGCCTGTTTTTCTTTTAAGTAGATACCATATTTCACTATTTACAGTGTACTGTACAATCAAATAAATGATTTTGGCCTAGTGCTTATATATTAAGATTATTTCAATTCTACTAAAAGAAATCATGTTTACCAATCTACTTGATTCTACTGAATGAATATAACATAAACAGACAATAATTTTAAACCTTGGATAAATCATACAGTAGAAAAATTTTATGCATGTCATAAATAATACATTCCTTCTGCGCATGTTTGCTGTGACATTAGGTTATAGGTTACGAAGTTAGGAGGAAACATTTCTGATTTGTAAACTCTGCGAAAATGACCTTCATCTACTAGCTGATCTTTGGCAGAGAAGGGAGCCATAACATGCTCATATTTCATATGCAGTGAAGCATCTAACTGAATTAAAGATTGAATTCTTGTTTAAAAAGATGGAAAGCCTAATCCAAACTCAAAGTTGGAGAAAAATAACTCTTCTTATTATTGTTGTTCTTATTTATTTCCAACTGATTAAATGCTTCACAGCCAGGAAGAACCACATTTGCTCATATAAAAAGTTAAGCTGAAATCTCTAAATAGAATGATTTCCATCCAATTGAAGAAATATCGTCCATGACAACATAGCTATTAGGTTAACCAGGGATCTAAAAGAGGCAAGAAGTTCTCCGTGTTGTAAATTCTGCACACGACTCCATCCAACCATACTCTGAAACATATCCATAGCCTGAGGCAAGCACTAGGTCACTGGCGTATTTAACCAACGCAGATTTTGATGCAGAATTTTACCAAGAAAAGTTATTTTGGAGATTGAATCATAACCAAAGACACTATTTGGGTTAGGAATGACTCATTTCATGAGCACTGCTACCTTAAAGAAAAACTGGGCACGTGTAGAATGATGTCTCTCCGGTCATGCTTAGGAATTTCAAACATGTCTTTGGTGCTATCAAGGGACAAGTGGTTGCTGTAGAGGAGAACATCAATGTATAGCGCTCTTTCTTGGATAATGGTGCCTCTTGGGTTATCATCATTAGAGGATGTAGTAATAAATAATGGATTGCTAGCCAGTCTTATACTGAATTTTAATCATCATGGTTATTATAAGAAACAATTTCTGTAGAAAGTGGAGAATTGTAAATAGCCTGATCATTAGTTATAGAGAGTGTGTTAATACAGTGTTGTTTATTAATGGTCTAATATTATTCTTATTGCTTCCTATCCCAACTTGGAAGAGAAAGCTGCTTTGGGAAGGGTGTGATGGCACGCTCAGTTTACTTATTTTCCCTTATGGGGTAATTTTATAAACATACCTCTAAATTATTCAGTGTTTAGTGTAATTTCTTGAAGTTTAGAGCTAGCTTGACAGGATATTTAAGATGATTTCCCTTTATAAATGTTTAGCGCATATACAGCTAATGCTAGTCATGATGCTAAAACAACTCCTTTATCATATTTATACACATTTATAGCTTTCACTGCTAATACTAGCCAAATACTTTTACATCATACTTTGTGAGTATATGTTTATAGTCTTCACGGTTAAGCTTAGCTAATTAGCCATAGCTAACATGACAGCATTCCCCAGGATTTCCCAGTCACGTTTTTGAATATTCATAGTCGTCATTGCTAATGCTGATCATAGAGCTAACAGGACCTAACCTGACTGGATTTTTCAGTCGTACAATATGTTGGTTGTATTCACGGCTATTGTTAGCAAAGTAGAAGAGAGAAGAGCTAACCTGACAGGATATTCCAGAGGATATTTTTAGTCATGTGTTCATAGTCTTCATGGTGAAATGAGCTAACCCTAGATTTTGAGAGACTTTTTCAGTCATATTTAATGTTTACAGTCTGCTAATTGGACATCATTTTAGCTACAGGCTATCTTGACAGTCATTCTGAAGTGTATTTTTCTCATATTGAATTTCACTGCTAACTGCTAGGCACGTGGTTAACATGCGTTCTGACACGTGTATTATATGTCTTTAAATGGCTATGGAAATGGAAATGTGCTATGATATTCAAAATTTTCAAAAGGTTCAAAGCTTTATATTTAGTATTGATAGTCACACAACATCCACAACATTTTTGTATTGCGAAACGTATTTTCCCATAGGAAATCATGTAAATGCAGATAATCCATTTCAAATACCCATATTGTCATAATTTCCAACATTATAATCATACTTTTCGCACTTCTAAACATTTAGAAAAGACATGTAAATGAAGTAAAATATGAAATAAATAGACATTAAACCTCACTTACCCTTAATTTATGATTCCTCCTGGCACTGGCTGCTTAAAAAATTAAACCGAAAGCGGTTCCCTTGTCTTCTTATTACCGTAATTGCTTACATTCTTGGGACCCATAGTGCTATGTCTTCACTAAATCTTGCACAAAATGCAAAAAAAACCCACAAAGGAATAAATTCTCTTGGCTCTCCACTGACACAAACAAGTTTTGAACGACGTATGTTCAACTTTTTCAAATTTCTTGTCAAATTTAGTTATACTGTGGTATCTGGCACCAAGCTGTCCGTAGCAGGTCCCGTAAGTTGTAATGTAGGACCGCCATGGATCAGATTTGTTTTCCAGCACATTTCACATCCCGTTGTTCACCCTGGAGAGATGCATCGCTTCCCCAGGTAAACACACACAGCCATCCACATGATGTAAAAAAAAAAAATGTGATTCATCCACCTAGGCCACCTTCTTTCACTCCTCCATGGTACAGTTCTCAAACTCATGTACTATTTACTTTTTGCTGATTAAGTTTAAAATTAATTAAAGGAAGAATTATTGCTTGATGTGTCTGCCATGCCTCAGTACACCTTACTGGCTAGTGGAAGTTGTATGGACATTTGAAGACAGGCGATAGGAAGCACATTAGAACGTTTCGGGGAGAACAAAATGGTTCCACTGAGCCATAGGGAGTATTATTGTATAAGAAATGAAGAAGCGCAATGAGGGGTTGTTTTATGGACATAAGACATAGAGATGTAAGTCAAGTCAAGTCAAGTCACTTTTATTGTCACATCACGTTACTGGTACACTGGTACAGTACATGTGAGTGAAATTCTTATGTGCAAGCTACACAAGCAATAGTGGTGTACAATTATAAGAATAAATATACATATGAATAATACAGTAGTATAAATATTGTGCAAGTATTATTAAATTTATATATATATATATAAATAAAAAATAATATAAATGAAAAAAAAGAGAAAGAGGCATGGGAAAATTTGCATAATATCAGGAAACCCTAACAAAGGGTCAACATGGACCATGTGACAGGTCTGTGGTTACACAGCAGATATGCAAGAAACTGCAATGCACCATGTGCAAAAATGAAAACTGCAATGCACCAAAACTGCAATGTGTTCTAATACATTTTTACTAGAACCAGCTTAATTTTTTAAGAAATTTGAGCTACATGAGCTCTTCTATTGGATTGAACTACATGGGCCAACCTTGACTCCTCATGGGCACCAAGGCTCTCTGATTCAAGGCTCTCTGATACTCTCTGATACCCTGCCACTGGTTCACAGGTTTTCCTTCCTTGGACCACTCTTGTTATATAGAATTTTGACAGTATTTAAGGCTCCCACTTCTGTACCTGTTTATTCTGCTTCCACAAGAGTGGTGCTGGTGTACTGAGAGGCAGTAAATTCAGTGGATTCCCACCGTCGTAAAAAGAATAAGAAGGACAAACTTGCGGTCACACTGCCGGCAACACAGCATTTGACACTGACTGATTAAAAAAATAAATAAATAAAAAAGTCCTGACAGAGGAGGCTTCAGACATTATACTATGCATTTAGGTTTTTTGATATGTAATGTAGAGCCAAAGTTATCATTACTGTTAAAATATGTTAATTTTACCACTACCGGAATATGGGAATGACGTCGCAAAAACTCACAAAATATATATTATTATTATGATGATGATTATTATTATTGGTCACAGAAACAACTTTTTTTGACCAATCATGTTTGTACAGTTAATTAAAATTAAATAAAATTCAGTTCATCATATTACCTAGGTTGTGGTAAAAAATGAAAGGATATGTCTCTCAATACTGCATAATCATGACCCCATATATATTTATTAAAACACAGTAATGGTTACAAATGGTTAATGGTTAAAAAAATGGTTAAATAAGCAAAAGCAGGGTCATCTTTGTTCACCAAAGTTAAGTTCTTAATTGTTTTTTACTTCATCTTTCTCTTCACATATGGGCAGGTGGAGAAGAGGATTGTAGGTTTGATCTCAGAAATGTGAAATTAATAGAAATTGTAAATAAATCAAAATATTGTCTCAAAGGTCATATGTACAGTGGGGCAAAAAAGTATTTAGCCAGCCATCAATTGTGAAAGTTCTCCCACTTAAAAAGATAAGAGAGGCCAGCAATTTTCATCACAGGTATACCTCAACTATGAGAGACAAAATAAGAAAAAAAAATCACATTGTAGGATTTTTAATGAATTAATTGGTAAATTCCTCGGTAAAATAAGTATTTGGTCACCTACAAACA
>JAOVVA010113169.1:0-11484 GCA_028565275.1 Leiocassis micropogon | reverse complement strand
TATATAATTTATCCACCAGAGAGACATTTATGTGTATAATGACAATAAAAATCATTCATTCATTTATTTATTTTTATTTACTTTTATTTATATCTTTTATTTATTATTTATGTTTGGTTTTACTGTTTTATTTGCTTATTTTATACAATAAGGGTGGACTTTTTATTATTGTGTATTGTTTTATTTGTATTTTCTTTTCTTATTATTGCCTGTTTTTATTGTGTTTTTGTCTGCAGCTGTTTTAGAATTGTACAGCACTTTACAATAAAATTGACTTTGACTTGACATTGATTAATTCATTAATTCATTAAAATCAATTCATTTGGACAGGATGTCTTAAAAAAAAGAAACACTTTATTTTAAACACCTTATTTTAAACACCTTATGAATTTTTAACTAAAAGTTTAAATCAACCTCAAATAATTTTCAAGATGGCACTGTATTAGTAGCAGCCCATTGCAATAGTTCCCTTCCACCGTGCCATGTTTTTTCGTTTTCCTTTTGTAGTATTTACTCTCTTGCACACTCCCTTTATTCAGCTTTTTCCACCTAGTATGGACAATGATATCTGAAAGAGTTTCTGAGTCCTTCCAGTGTTTTTAACATTCTTTGTGCCAGAAAAAACATGCTGATATTTTAACTGTGAATAGGTAATTGTTTATTTACAAACCCACAACGCCTAGAGCACAGCCTCAAATTCCCATTATCAGAAATGTGAGGTCTCTGCTAAATAAAATAATTGTATTGTGTACATTAACTAAGACAGCAGAAATATCATGAATGCACTGCTATGTAGTTCCTGAAACTCCTGAAACATGGTGGCAGGAGTTAATCCTGGACTCAAACTCACCATTTATTAGTCAGTACAGAGACTGTACAGTAGGCTAGTACAAGTAGTAAGAAGATATCAAAATAACAAGATATCAAACTAAATTACAATTACAATATCCAAATGCTTTCCTAAACATCCCAGGAGAGTTAACCACACATACCTTTTTTCAGTTAATTAACTGTCAGACCTTTGAGTGCCCTCCCTGCCCTTTAGTAGATCAGACCAGCCCGACCTGCATATCCATTAAACTGCAGTGATGTTTTGAAGCTACAGTCTGGAGATGACACCCTTCCTCCCCCAAATGTTTCCACACGGTATCTTCCATACCGCCCCTGTGACCAATAGGCTCACACTATTGCTATCCCACACCCAGAAAACTACATAAACTGATCAGGAAGACTAGTTCAAATTCATGTATATAGTACAACTTCAGTGCTGTTATTTTAGCAATGAAAATATTACCTTGTTTTATCTCATAGTGACGCTTCACATCACTGCTTGTTACTAACACCATGGTTTCGGTTAAATGGTTTTAAACTTCCCGCCAGATAAATAAAAATACTTTTATCTGTCCATTCATCTTTGAAGGTTCAGTTTTCACAGTGTTCTTTTCTCTTATTTTGGAGTAATTCATTGCTGTGTCGTGCTTTGGTTTTTGTTACTTAAGAATTTTGTCATTTCTGTGTCTTCCACATACTCTGTCTATACATAGTAAACTACGGTGTTGATTGCCTTGTTGAGGGCCACGTATAGACACACCTGCCTCGAGGTTAGTGCTGTATTTGGGAAAAAAAGCATTAGATTTTGTGAAATAATCTGGCACATATCTGCTTATAACTTCACTTCTACTCAACATTTTAATTTCATTTATGGCACTGTATGCCAAAGTTTCATTGAATTCTGTCCGGCCACTTTTGGATAATGCTGTGACAAAATCTGGCTGGACAGACAGACAGACAGAAAAAAATTTCAGAGACTTCTTTCAGGACTTCCAATATATGAATGTACAGACCAAACCTTTCTTTTATGTCTATGTAATATCTGAGGGAATAATCTATAATACAAACTGCCCAGAATAAAAAAGTCACCATCTGGATTTAACTAAACAAATATTTAAGAGCCTTCCACTGGATAATTACTACAGTGATTGCTATGATTCAGCTGGCAAGTTATTTACCCTAAACTAACGCAGTTTCTCATTTCTTAAACAACCATGTCAGAAGACATATCCTGTGGTCATGACAATAATGTTCTGTTTCAGAAAGGTCAAATTATTGCTCTGAAGGAAAGAAAAGAACAAAGGAGATGACTGAGACTACTAAAATTGGGTTTAAAATTGTACAACACATTATTATAACCTGAAGGGGTAGTGGCGAATTTAAGATAAGATAAGATAAGGACAATATTTAAGGACAAATGTGGTCAGAAGAACATACTGAATGAGCATGATGAGAGATCACTTACAGAAAATGCTTAGTGAAATGAAATTGTATAAAATAAAACAGCAAAACTTATGTCAATGTTTAATAAGAAATATAAGAACATTTCCACGCAAACAATGCTAAAAGAACTCAGGGGATTGGGACCAAACAGCTGTGTATCCTTAAGAAAATGATTCATTAATGAGGCTAATCAGAAATCAATTAGAGGCTAATCAGTTTGCTAGGAGCACATCAGGGTAAGTAAGGGGGTGGATGAAGTGGTGCACCTATTATACCCAGTGCCTACCGGACAATACTGTATGTGTACAATGCATATTGTTTGGAATATCACGCCCTCTCATGTCTTAGCTGAAAACATCCTTATCCAGTTCAAAAAAGCAGGCAACCTGTGGTGACATACGTGCAGCCCCGTATAAACCACCATCACCACAGTTGTGCTTTCACTTCTCCACCTGCTCTTTGCCAAGCTCAGCTATAATGCAGGGCAGCAAGGTGTTGTGCATCATTCCTCTCCATCAGGGAACATACCCATTGGTTCCCTTTCAGTTGATTCACTCTATACTACATATTGTGTAGGACATATATTCACACCCCGCCAAGCAGCTATTAAATTCAGGAACAAAGTTACTCTAGCGCATCATGGACCTGCAGAGTGGACAGAATGAGCCACGGAGAGGGCCATTACATAAAGATGGTGAAACCGGACAAGAGTTTACAGTGAAGACCAACTGGCTGCTGCACAAATGTCACCCACAGACATCCCTTTAAACAAATCCCATGATGTTGCCACAGCCCTGGTTGAATGTGCCTTCACACCCTGAGGCAATGGGACACCCCTGCTGCTATAATCTACGGAGATAGCCGCCACGATCTAGTGGGAAACTCACTGTTTGGAAAGTGCCTTACACTTTACTGAACTGGCAGACAAACAACTGGTCACATAAACGCACACTCTCAGTATGGTTGATAGGCCACAGATGGTATACTCCTCTTAAAAATGCATTTAAAATTGTTCTGAAGGCACCCCTAAGGTGGCTCTAGGAGTGGATTTCATGCCGCATCTGGAGAAAATTTTGGACACGACCATTGACCTGGCCATGAACACATTACCAGGCTACAAATGCTGGATTCTAATAAGGCTGCCTTATAAAGCCCATAGGAAATGCCTCGAAAATTGTTCATACAGTGTTAGCAGTCGTTCGTATGGATATTTGAGCCTGCTGCTTAACCCTGATTTCACCATTGAATAAGACATGCGATTTTTTTTCTTGATATTGGGGTATTAACAGTATCAGTTTGTCAAGTTCCTTCCCTTCTGTTATCTACTTTTGTGTACAGTTATAGAATAAAAAAAATTACACTAGTAGTGTTTTGTATATACAGTAGATCATATTATTGATGATTTACTGGATTTTACCTGGATACTATAGATTTGTAACTTCTGTGAATAGCTGCTGAAACCACAAACACTGTCCTAAAAGTCTCTGAAATTTCATTTCATTTATGTCATTTGGCAGACATCTTTATCCAGAGCAACTTAAGGGCCTTGCTTAAGGGCCCAACAGTGGCAACTTGGTGGTGCTGGGTTTTGAAGTATGTTTTTTATACTAAAAAGAAAAAACAAATAGATTCTTATTTCAGTCTGATACTCATTGGCCTTGGCTCATTTGTTCTAAAGAATATGTTGAAAACCCCCATTTTTTTGAGTACCCCATATGCGAACCCCTACAAATTTATACAGTATTGCATATGAGATGCATATGAGTGAAATGTAGTGAAAAAACAGGTAACCATGAAATAAATGACAAAGAAATGTTGACTTGACCTTTTCTCTGTCTGTATCCTTCTTATACCTTCTTTATATTTTCTTTCATTTCTTGTGTGTGAACATACACACACACACACACACACACACACACACACACACAAAGCATATATACTGTATAAGCGAGGAAAGTTGAAAAATATAAAGAACAGAAAACTTCATACCATTCTCTCAGCTGCAAATTGGGAGAGGGACACACGGTATAAATAGCTTTGCATCTGCGTATGTGGCATGTGCTGTGTTCTCAGCACTATCTCATCAGCAGCTGCAAAAAAAAAACAGGGCAAAATTAAATTTTCTCCATATTTTAGGAATTGGATGACACCAGAACTGACCCAAATTGCTATTGTAAACATGCAGAACATACAGTCTTCTACTCTGAGGAGGCAGTACATATGCACCATATACAAGATGTGACAGACACAGCAAAAATCTGTTAATCGCGGAAAATTCCCAACTAGTATTCCAATTAGAGTTGAATAGCACCCAGTGCTGGGTTACCGATTAACTTATTGGGTATGTTTTTATTCAAACCCTAGGCTTAAAATGACCCAATTATTGAGGTACTGGGCATTATTATTCTTTTTTTAAATCAGTCAACCACATAGGTTGATTAATCTGCAATAGGTTTGATATCAAATGAGCAAGTAATGTTAATTACAAGCTGGCTTATTACATTTTAAAATTGTGTCATGAGATGATAAGTGTAAACCAAGATAACTCAATAACTAATCAATTAACTCAAAACAAAACAAAAAACTCTCCCCAATATGAGTAACCCCAATCGTGGGTATAAATAAACAGTCCAACCATCTTTTTTACTGTGCAAGTAACTTACTCTAAGCAGCTTATACAAATTATTCTTTGTGGTATGGAATGTAAAATCCTAGTATGGAATGATTGAATATATTTTAGCTAGGAAATGAATACTGGAATTACCTTGTAATATTTTTATTAACATAATAGCATACTGAATTTCTTCCCTTGTACTTCCTTTGTTCAGCTCCAAGCTACCTCTTGTTACATTTAGTTTAATCAGGGCCGCTAATGAACCAAACTAATGGAAAATTGCACGCAGACTTGCAATGCAATCCTTCCCTCAATTTTCATTATTACCAGGTGCATTTCATAAGATCCTACTGTGACTTGACATGCCTTTACCATGACCAATTTGAATGAGGTTTGCCTATAATTGCAAATTAATACTGTTTTCTGGGTTTTCAAAACAAATTGGAGCAAAAAAACAAAAAAAGCAGTTAGAGCACAAGAACTATAAAAGAAACCAAAATGTCATCAGGCCTCTTAGTACTGAGAAAGCAAGGGAGGTCAAAGGAGATGTGTTTATTCCTTCGAGGAATGCAGTAATAGCAGAACAATGTATACTGCATTAGTCTGACACAAAGTTTGGGTTGAAACATAGAACAAATCATGTTGGTATGATTTAATGAAGGGAGCTGAAACCTAAAGGCCAATAAAATAAAATAAAATAGGTGTGTGCTTAGATGGATGTGAGTTTACTAAGAATAGATTATGGTGTAGAAATTATTCTCCTATTCACTGAGTTTTAAAGGTATTTTAACCTATCCGCTCAGGACAAAAACATTTACTGGAATGGGCTCAATGATAGGAGTTCCTAGAGTCCCAGGGAATGTGTATGTTGAAAAACATGGATTTAAAAAAAAAAAAAAAAAAAAAGGTGGAATTAAAAGCATAAAAACCATGATTTATTAAGAATGGCCTGAGCATGGCCTAATATGTCAATGAGTGCATTGTTGACTTCAATATGCATTAACGCTCAGGTTAAATTGAACACGACTCCTCTCCAATACAGTAGGTTGAGTGAAAGTAGTGAACTGCTCAGCCAAAAAGTCTCACATTCTAATATTTTATTTGACTGCCTTTCCATTGATTATGGCACATAATGTGTTGGCCAATTTATTTGTGAAAATGATTCCAGAACCACTCATTTACAATTTGAGTCCTGGAATATGACCCTGCCATGAGGGAAGGAAAAAAAATCTATGGGATAACCTTGTCATTCAAAACATTCAGGAAGTCAGGTGGCTTCATTTTATTGCCACATAACGTTGCTGAGTCTAGACCTGACCAACCCCAGATCATAACACTGCCTTATAACACTGATGGTTACATCACTTCCCTTCTTAACCTGATGCACACATCACTGTGGAATAGAGTACATCTGGACTCAACAGACCACATTATCTTTTTCTATTGCTTCATAAATTTAGTCTTTATGTTCTATAGCAAATTAAAGCTTTTGTGCTGATTAGCTTCACTAACAAGTGGTTTTGTTATAGACACAAAGCAATTAAGTCCAGTAAGTTCTTGCTGTATTGGTTATGTGAAAATGCTCTTACTGTCATATCATAACTTTTCATAAACATAAGTGTGGTCACAATTTATTACTACTGTGGTCCAGTGTTGGGTGTAACTTAAGGTGTACTTATTTTTCTATGTAATCACTTATACAAAGTGATTACTTTTTTGATGTAACGAGTAATCTAATGTGTTAGGTCCGCTATTTAAGTACTCAGTTATTTAGTTACATTTTCAAAAATGTAATCCATTATTCAGACAATTTATGTAATTCATGAGCCATTTATGGGCCAAACTTCGTTAAGTGATGATGGTAGAATAATTATAAAGGTCTTGACTAAAATAACATGCATGAGGAATCACAAAGGAGTTTTCATTTTCTGCAATGTTACTAGTTACTTTTATCAGAAGTTAATGCTGTAATGTAACTGGTTACTTTTTAATGACAGTAATTTTATAATGTAAGTAGTTACTTTAAAAAGTAACGTCCCCCAACACTGCTGTGGAGTAACATGAAGATTTTCTATTTAATTTTACTGACTCACTATCTGTCATCAGAAAAGTTAAATAAATTACAAGACTTTAAAAAAATACTGGAAGATGTTTTGCCCTTATTTTCAATAGAATTTCATCATTCACCAGTTCCCACCAAGGAGCAACCTTCAGATATGAAAAAATTAGTCTAGCACAGAAGTGCCAAAACATGCAGTTTCTCAAATGACCACTAGGCTCCAAAAAATAAAACTTTAGATCCTTTATGTTAAAATATCCACGTCAAAACAAAAATATACATGAGTGCGTGGGGCAAACAAAGGTTTTGGTATTTATAGCTAGACTTCCAATTCATGACAACTGTGTGAAGAGTACATTTTTAATGTAAATTATCAGTTAAAATTACATCAAGCCATACATTATGGAATATAGGAATAATTATGGCAAATTGTGTTGCCATGTTCATCACTTGGCAGTTTTTTTTTTTAGAAATCGTATGCATCTGTTTAAGAGCAATAAAAATATTACCATCAGTTTTCATTAGGGGGAATGTATGTACCACCACTTAAACAAAGGGCACTCAATTCCTCCTTAAATTAGTAGCATTCACAAAAGATAAGGAATAATGGATGACTTATAATTGGTTTCACAGTAGTTTTACTCTGTAGTGGGGAGGAAAAAATGTATATATATATTAGCACATTTAGAGTCATGCTAATGTTCAGGTGGCAAGAAATCATTATCACAGAAAGGGATTGTCTTAGCCTTCCAAGAAGACAATGAGGATTTTAATATATACGAGTAAGCAGATATTGTAAAAAAGACAGGGCACACAAACCTGACCAATCACCAGACAAATGATCCCAGGTGAGCCCCCACATTGTTAAGTTTAAAAATGGATAATTGAACTGCTAGCTCTATTTACCATGCTTCGACATACATGCCAATACTGGGAGTGGCACAATCAACAACAATAAGGGTGTCAAAACAAAGAAAACAAATAAAACAAATAAGTCGCTGGTCAAAGCTCATGAGGGGGTTGCATGATGGATGCATGAGAAATGTGACAAGCACATGCTATTCGCATAGTCATTGAGGGAGTACTACCAGATAAGGAAAGCTGTAAAGGAATTTACAGAAACCGACAAAGCAGGTGAGTATGCTCAAGTTATTATAGTACAAAGAAATATATACTTTGTATTATACCAACTTAGTCCCTAGTTGTACTACAGAGGTTTCTAGATGGATGGATGGATATTATATGTATAACACTAACAGCGAGTTAGCTAGCTTTTGGTAACTGATGTACGTGGGCTTGTTCCGATCAACAACCAGGCCCTCTTTATTCTGGCCATTTGCCCATTCATGGATTAACCAGGGTTTATTGAATTTAGTTCCTGCAAAGATTATGACGATCAGTGGTCTAACAGTTAAGCTTTAAAACTGCTCTTTACGAAACCTATGAGTGACATCACAGAGGATTTGTCCAGTTCTTTTTTACACAGTACATGATTTCCACTCACTGGCCAGGTTTCCCCTATCATACAACAGCTACCAACTAGAGGGGGATGAAGGCCAAATGTGTTTCCTCTAACTACTACATTGTCCAATCCAATATGAAGCTGCTACTCATGCAGTGTCACAGGGCAGCATAACAAGGCAGCACACTTGGAGGGGGTGAGGGCAAAATGTGGTTGCTCTAAGTACCACATTTTACAGTATTAAGCGGCTACTCATGTGGTGTTGCTGGGCAGCATAACTCGCCAGCACACTAAGAAGCACACTGTCTGGCTTCCCCTGCATTTATGAGCTAACAGATGCGAATGAATGTCACTCCAACAGGGACAGAAAGTAAGGTCCTGCTGGGATACCTTTTCACTGGTTCCTTAACGAAAAGTGAGGTTAAGCCAGGAAATTTCTCTTTTCTCTCTCTTCTCTCTCTCTCTCTCTCTCTTTCACACACACACAGACACACTCACTCTCACACAGGCACTAACACACGCACCAAAGACAGAGCTCCTAAAGTATATAAAACAAAAAAAGTGGATTTAATTAGAAGGTAAGCCATGGTGGTGAATGCTCATGCCACTTTCTTTCTGACAAGTGCAATTAAGCTACTACAATTATGCTGCCTTTCGTTCTCTCCTACATACATTAAAAATGTGCTAATCTTAGCTGCACTGTCGCTCCTATCCTCTATTTTAATATGACCACATTAGGCTGTGACATGAGCTAAGATCTGATTAAAGTAAAACTCTGACAAATGAATGCTCTATGAAAGTTGTCATTTTTGAGACAAATATGGTATTAAACGTTGTGTCTAAATTATGATAAATCACAAACGAAATTGTCTTTGCACACTACATTATCATGGAAACAATACAGAAATAATTTAATTAAATATATTTTAAGGCTTCCAGCATATGTTTTTATACTTGTCAAAAAACCTGTACTATCAATGGCTTTATCAGTTAACATTATACAATTATAGAATATGTTCCTTATTTGACTTTTGTTTAAATCGGGAAAAGATTATTTATAGCCAATCTGGCTGGCAGATTTTTTTCCAACATTCCTTCTAGTAAATTTCAGGTGTGCCTTTAGGTTAGCTGTTCTCAAATGTGACTTCCTTCACAGACACTGAAGCTATGAAGAAATTATGATATTGTTAATGTCTGCACAGGGTCTTCTAGTTAAGCTAATGAATGCTGTAACTCTGTGTAAGCCGTTGTGCCCTTTTTAACTGTGCATTTCATTTGGATAAATGATTAAATGGTAGATTTGGTAGTGTCTGCATTGTCTATATGTCTGTTTAGCTGTGAGATATTCCAAAGTCAGAGATACTGTATTTAGTGTGTAAGCATATAATTGGACACAGATGTGCACCCTCATTAACTTATTTACTGTAAATGTAAACACTAGTCCTAATTTATACTTTAAAATGCATAAAAATTTTGTAAATGTGTATAATTTGAAAAGATCATCGTGTTGGTTTTGAATAATTCTTTGGCTATCTTTATTTACATTATGTCTCGAGAGTAATGCCAAAAGAGCAGAAGAAATATACATAAATTTGAACGTGCAACACACCAAAAACGGAAATAATCATTAAAGGGTAAAAACTTTCTGAAGGCAGTTTATGTAAACAGATTTAATAGTCCAGTAACATTCTAGTGCTATCTACATAACATCTACAATGGTTATATAAATTAAAGCATATCATTCCTGGTGAGGTTGGGCAAAAGTGTTATACTCTTCATGTCTAAGCTTCGATATTTTTAACATAGAAGTCTGTTGCTTTATTCAAACTTATTTTTATTAGGAGACTTAGGATTGTTACATCATTGTGAAAAATATTTAAATCACTTTAATTCACCTAGAAAATGCATGTAATGTATTTTGGTCAGAATATTCTCTGCATTGTTGTTTATCATCCCAAAAAGAGGACATTCAGTTTTGGGCAGATATTAGTGAAGAATGATTGAAATGTAAATAGTTCTGCTTGTATTAGTATTTATGGAGCCCCCAAAGGGTATGGAAAGAAAAAAATATGTAAAAGAAAAATGAATTATTTCTGTTATTCCCCAAGTCCTAAACAAGCTGTTATAGTATCAACATATTCCTCACCACTGAATTAACCAAAAGTTTAAACTGAGCTAAAACACAGTGAATCAAGTTATGTAGGATTGTCTCACATTTTCTATACATGAAGGATCTAAACATTGCTTACAACCAATTGTAATGCAGAAGGTGGGATTTCCTAATCTCACATAAACAATGACACTAAGCAATGACACTTCTTACACTGACAGATATATTTTCACCCATCTGGTAAAAAAAATAAAAATAAAATAAAATAAAATAATAATTATATATATAAAATATGAGGGAAAATATGTCCCTTATGAGGCTCAGGAAGAGTTTTAGATGTCAGTCACCTGTGTGTGTTTGGTGCTGAAATCAAATAAAAAGTAGCTTGCACAATTTTTAAAACCAGAAGACTAAGCTATTATTTAATATGTAAAATGTATGCAAACTTTTAAATGAAACTAGGAAGATTATTGGTTAATTCATTCATTTTCAGAAAAACACTCGTCAGTGTACAGTATTTGAAGCAAATTTCAGGAGCATTGAGTGTGAGGCAGGAATACACATGGGACGGGATGCAAGTCAATCGTGAGGCACTATGTTCCCACACATTCACACATTCAATCTGTACCACCATGTTATATCGCTGTAATAATTTGAGAAATACTCTCTTTTGTCCCCAGGGCTAATCTCAGATCTGAAGCTGTTTCTCCTGGGCAGATTTGTCACAAACTCAGGGCTGATGAAGAGCAAAGACACTGAAAGTATATGACACTGATATTCTGTCTTTTCTTTGTGTCATTTTGATTATATATTGAATCCCACGGTGGAAATATTTTAATAAGAAATGTTGAGTCAGACACAGTATACAAACAATGCCAGGCCTTAATATCATCGAAATAAATATATCTGTGCAGGACACGTATATACACGCCTATACTGTATATCCTTACATACATAAATAAGTA
>JAOVVA010113148.1:0-11484 GCA_028565275.1 Leiocassis micropogon | reverse complement strand
ATATATATATATATATATATATATATATATATATATATGTATGTAGAATAATTTATTAAAATATATATCTATACGTATATGTTATTCATTAAGAATTGTTCACATGACATGTTATTATTAATGTTCATTACATACATAGTGCATTACGTGTTAATATCTTGTGTTATATAATAATAATTCTATAATAAATAATTCAATTGCGCACTCATAAGCACATTTTAAAAAATGCACAGCACCATCTGTTGAATTTTGGAATGGACTCAAATTGTTTACGCTACCATGAAGAGCGTGGTATGAGATCGCGTTTATTAAGTAGATTTCAACTGCACACTTGTGTCGTATTAAAAACTGTCCAGCGCCATCTACTGAATTTTGAGATGAATTAATGATTTTTTTATGACATAAGGACATTTTCCATTTAAATTTCAAAATAGCATATCTTCTCTTCCTGTGGGGCGGTCGCGATGAGACAAAGCCTACATGTTACCTTAAGCTCGATCAAATACATCTGTGAAAATCCCATTAAAATTTGTTCAGTAGTTTTTACGTGATGCGTGCACAAACAAACAGACAAACAGACAAAAATTACGAAAACCATCTTGATGTGTTCTATTACTCATCTTACACACACACACACACATTTATGTTTGCATGTGTGTGTATGTGTAATTTACTTTATGTATTCATTAATTAATTTATAAAAGCTACAGATTAGAAGCAAAGCTAAAAACTGTAAAGTATATTACGTACAGTGCAAGGGGTGTTCAAGTCAAACCTGTGATGAAATTTCTGGTGAATGACGGCGTAAAAGCGATTGACATTTACAGAAGACTTCAAGCATAGAATGGTGATGTGACTTTTAGCCGCAGGAAAATATTTGAACAGTGCAAACATTTTAAAGAAGGTCGTACACCCATGAATAATGATCCCGAGCCCACTGCGGTTGTTCCCGTAAAAATTTTGAGAGTGGAACGGCTGATTCTTGAAAATTGACAGATGCTTCTGAGTCTGTGTGAACTGTACACACAATCATTCACCAACACCACTTGCACGTTACAGGAACTCGGCTGGGGGTTCTTGCCACATCCCCCGTACAGTCCTGACCTCAACCTAAACCATTTCCACATGTTTAAAATGAGTTCCTGGGAGGCCAGCGTTTTAGATGTGAATCAGACAAGCAGTCCGATCGTGGCTTAAAACTTCAAACTTTCTACCTTGATGGTGTCCATGCACTAGTGAAACACTGGGATAAGTGCATTAGTGTAGCAGGAGATTATATAGAGAAATAAATTGAGTTTTTATGCTCAGAACTGTGAGTTATGTTATTCTGCAACATCAAACGTCCCTGTTTAATAAGTGAATAAATAAATAAATTAATGAATAAACCTTGCACGCAGCTCTGTATGTGATAGTTTGCCACACATCTTCGTTACTCTTCCTGCAATGAAACCTCATGATTAGTCCTAATAGACTCAGTGTTGAGCAACTCTTATAGTAAATATGAAAAATAAAAATCACTGGTTGTTAAATCTGCATGCTTGGGATCTGTGCTCTTCATATTCTCTTCATTTAACTGTCCGCTTTCTCTTGGCACTCATCCGTGTTCAATCATGAGACAACACTGCCCCCTCTTGACATTTCTCTGACTGTGCATTTCCTGTGGTTCATGTTTAAAATGTGGGGTATTGCAAAAATATGAAGTAGTAAACTCATGTCTATTTGTTATGGCTCTGTCTGTAATGGTGTAGTAGGATAGCACTGACATAAAAACATCATTAAGATAGTAGAAGCTAAATTATAATCACAAACCCCAAAATGATTAATGTAAATATTATTAGTTATATCTAAAGCACACAAATCTCAAAAAAGTGCTATTATGTGTGTGTGTGTGTGTGTGTGCATGCCTGCTAAGCCTGCTATACAGTACTGACTTGCTCTAAATGAAGATATCTGCCAAATGTACGGAAGGCCTGCCATCTTTCTTTTTTTTTTTTTTTTTTTTTTGCCTGCCTTGAGGCCACACAAAAGCAGCTTTCTTACTCTCTGGAAATAAAGCTATTTGAAAAAAAACTTAAAATATACTATTTTGACTCCAGCGCATAAACCTGTGCATGCCCATTTGTGTGTGTTTTGTGTTCTGGGTGTGTTATCACAGCATTTATCGTGGCTGCTGGCCAGGATCTCACTCCATACCCTGCAATTTCATTTCACCATGTTTTATTATTACACCCTAGTGCAAAGGCGGCGGAACAAGTCCTGCACCAGGGCTACAAACCTCAAACTTTTTTGCATAAGGGTATCTTTATGTTGCATTACCTTGGAATGGCATTTATCGAGCTGTGTGCGTTTGAACTACAAAGTGAGCAAAAAATAAAATCATGGCCTCCTCCATGTTCCTCCTTTCCTCTAACAACAGGCTTGCCAGCAAAGTCTAGTGAGTACGGTTTACTTCTTTTTTTTGTTGTTGTTTTGCCGAAACAGTGCACTATAGTCAATGTCATAGGTTTACAGTAAAAAAAAGTGTGTTAAGAAAACAGCAGGATGTGTGTTGTACAGGTATATACAGCAGAACCCATTTAAAGAAGCAGTATTAAAGGTGTGTCTCTTTTCGGGGGATGGATATGTGCTGTAGAAGTCCGCGTTTGAAGGCCAATTACCTCATACTGTCACGACTAAAAGGCTGGAACCATAACGCTCCTACAAATGCAGAGAACAAATGTGGCCATCTTTATCCTGACAAGGAAGGATGTACAGTAACTGTGTACACATTGTAGTGCAAAATATCCCAAGGTTCTTTGCAAGCCGGGGGGACGGACGGTAAGACGATGGCAGATGCAGGACCTGAGGATATTGAAAATAAAAATACAGGGTGGGCCATAAGTTTTCATACATGGGAAAATGCAATTTTATCATTAAATAACTATTTATTCATGTAATATGCTCTAAATGGTTACCGTTGTTCATTCCATGTTTTCTGTTCAGTGTTGTTGCAATTATGCAACTGCTTCCTGACCCAGCCATCATATGATTTTATGATTTCAATTCATTGCTCTTTTGTCAAACACATTTTTAAGGTATCTGAAACATAAAAAATAGATAAATAGATAAATATATAAATACAACAACAAAAAAAACATTAAAAAGTAAAAAATTATGCAGAAAAAAAAACAAGGGCATGTACATGAAATCTGTTCCCTGAGAAGGCTTTCTAAAAAATAAAAAATAAAAACTTGGTATAGTGCTGTTACACAATGTTATTTACATTTTTAGGCTAACCGGAAATGTTAGTGTATTCCCACTAGCCTAAAAGGTTCAGATAAGCCGTAGGAAGTGTTATCATATAAGGAACGAGGATTAATTTATGGACATAGAGCAAAGAGAGATGTAAGAGATAGAGACATGAGAAAGTTGTGTCAGATAACCTTACAGAAGGAATTAGACAATCCTCCATAGACCAGACCATCTTATTTCAGATCGGATTTTGTGGTCTACGTAGTCAGCAAAGGCCATAAGCCTACACAGTCCTCATAGATGCATCCTTTAAAGGATGTGACCGTGATCTTAAAGCATTATGATTTACACTCTCTGTATCTAGCTGTATTGAGAATCAAGCGATAGTTTCAGCTTATCACTTCTTTACTTTTAAGTATGCAACTCTCAGGTATTTTATATTAGGGTTTATGACATAAAGTCACTGATTATTATTTTTATATTTTTTTATTTATGAGGGTAAAATAAAATTCCAAGTGTTCATATAAATGCTGTAAACCAACAAACCATAGATATCAATCTGACATTTAGCCTTAATTCAAATTCCATCGAGATGTCACAGAAAGCAGCCTCAGTTTGGAGGTGAAACAAGACACCATGTGAAAGTCTAGTATATATACAGTACATATATAGATGTGTATGATCGCTCGTGTGTGTCTGTGCCGTGGTCAAGAACTAAAGAGGACAATTTATTAAATGCAGTGGTCCTACTGTGGATGCTGAGGGAATAAGAGCAGAGAACACACTTGCAAGCACATGTTCCTCTGCAAGTGGTGACATTTAATTACACACTATGGGGTTGGCACGAAGGGATTAAATGGTAACATATTTCATAGATGCATTAAGATGACGAAGCAGCGATGCTAAACTCACTGTGCCGGGATTTTGTTTTGCACAGATGACCGATGCTTAAAATAAAAATAATACAAAAACAGTGTTGATGAACGGTAAGCACCCTGAATGGCCTCCTGAAGCGTGGTCTGTCTGTGCTGGTGATGAGGCCTTTCACTGAACATCAGCGCTGACAGTAATGCAGCTGCCAATCACAGGTTTATATTATAAGTTGTTGTAATTTGGTACGTTTTTACAGCTGCTATTTCATGAGTAAGAACAGGAACAATCTTGTTTCACTGACATGTCAGAACCTATACCTGCATAAAAAATGTCATTCTTTTAAAATATTAAAGAATATCTGCATCGCTAAATTTCTGTACTTTGAGTGGAATAAACCATGTTTTGAATAAAATTTATTAAAATAACTTGATTAACGGCAAGACCCTGTAGTTATTTTCGAAAACTCACAGACAAAAGAAACGTTGCACTATACAATAAAAAAAAGTATGTATACACTCTCTGAAATAAAGTACAAACCATTGTCACTGGGGCAGTACCTTTTAATGTCACAGAATTGCCAGAAAGAAATTTGTAACAATTTTGTTTGTACCATCAAGGACATTATTTTTACCATGGGCAACCAAAATGTACCTTTTGTTTTATAAACTTGCTTGTACTTGTCTCAATCAAAAGTACAAATCTTGTCCTTGAAGGTACCACTCCAGTGATAAGCCCTTTTGTACCATAATAATGTCTAATGTGTTCCCTTGGGAACTATAAAAAAGTCATTTTCCTATTGAATGGGACACTGAATCAATTTATTATCAGTGACAATGAAAATATATTTAATGCGTATGTTTGAACACTGCCTTGGATTATAGTAAAATATTCTGGGAAAAAAAAACATCTTTCAGGTTTACAACAAACAAATATTTAAACTAAATAAAACACTTCTATTAGCTGGGAAACCTTTCACAAAATACAATCACGCTAAAATTGCACTGTATATCAAATACAATTTTCCATCTACAATATAACTGTTCACAATACAATTGAAACTTTTAAATTTATTTTTACCCACTGTTTCACAAAATAACATTGCATTTACCCAACATTCTTTCAGAGCAGAAATGAAATGAAAAGCACCAAAAACACAGTAATGAGATGTGCACAAACACAGTGACTATACATATCTGGAAAACTCTTAAGCAACTGCAGCAACTTTGGCATCCCCAGCTTAAAGTTATTATGGACAGTAAATATTACATGCACAATATAATTAATATTATGGTCATTAATTGCTTTAAATAAATTCACATGTGTGAAATGGCTTACATCATTGGATGAAAAGCTAAATAAGGTAATTTAATAAAAATCCCTTAGGGGTCCGCAGGTGTTTTGGGGCCCTAAAGAAGTTCGGACATTTGTGTATTTTTCAGTTACTTATAAACATACTGTATAGATGGCTCAAGTCTGATTACACTGTATTCAGCACAACCTGGCCTACAGTAATATGTGAATATGTAATATGTGAGCAGCATATATACAAGTTTGTATTTTGGATAAAATGACAGTTATTCATGGTTATTGAAAACAAAAAGAAGATATCACTGAAATAAGGCCACAAACCATATTCATAACATTTGTGTACAAGACGTTTGTGAACTGGATCTTGTAGCCTGGAGTTTTTTCTGCAAAATGATGTGACGATCATGCTGCTCAATCATTCACAGAAAACAATATCTTCATTTACATTTTCTAGGACACTTTTTCTTTAGAAAGGCCATATGCCAGGAGGCGTGAATGATCATGAATAATGCTATAATGCACACCAGAGAAGACAAAGACCCGCATAATGAGCTGCATAATGAGTCTTTCAGTCAGGTATGTGACACAAAAAGAAGGAAGTGATACAAAAAATTAATTTGAGGACAAAAGAAACATATATTTTTTGTTCGTAGGCTGTTTAGAATAGCTAACTGACAGGAAAAATAACTCAGATAAAAAGCTCACTATTACACCCTATACATAACCGACTCACTCACAATGAAAACGTCCAGGATTGAGGGGAGAGGGACACAGATGATCTTATACGCAGAAGGAACAGTGCACGATGAAAAAAAAGGTGTTAGGTTTGTAAAAGCCCACTCTTACACAAGTGACCTCTACATACAGTACCTGACGTTTCCATGGTGTTTATTGCACTGATTTACAATGCACACAGTCTCTGTGAGTGACAGCACTCCTGGCACCCGAGGTCAGTCCATGTGCTTGTTGTACGCAGTCACAGGTGCACACAAATACTTAACGTGTGTCCGTCCACTTTAAAAATACAAGAGATCCATCCTGAATCCAGACCCCAGTCGTGGTCAAGGTTCCCATGCGGACAGGAATCTCAGAGTGACATCATCAGTCTGTGTTTTCCATGAAATAGTGAAGGGCTGTCTGTATCTCGCCTGCCTTTTTGCATTTGCTTTCTATCAATCAGGTGGCTGATCATTTTCACTGCCACAACTGCTTATAAAAAAAGAAGAAAAGCTACATAAGCCAGTATTTTAGCCACTGGAATATAAAGTGTTTGTGCCAAATAACATTATAGATCCAAAACAGGGTGAAATACATTAGAACATTTACACCACAGCTGATATTTATAAATATCTGAAATCTACATCAGGCATTATCTTAGTCAATATGAACTAACATGGTTGTGCTAAGCTACATAAGGTAGTATGTTAGCATGATTAGCAGTGTTATCCACAAGCTATCATAAACTATGTACAGTAAGTGACTTTGAAAGCCAATCTGTCATATAAGCTGGCCAAAGATAGCCAAAACAAACAAGGAAAAATTAAATAATATGAGTTTTATATGATCAGAATAAGGATTATATAAGACTCTGTCGAAGTCTCAGTGCTGTTCTGAGGAAAAGCTAAACTCCTCCCACTGTCCAGAACATTCTGTACTCTTTGTTAGAATAATTACATACCTTCAATTCAGTTGTACCTTAAAAGGTCTTAAGAGGTAATGTAATGAACTTTTTTTTTTCTGAGAGTGTATGATACTCTGTACTGTTGAAAAAAACCTGACATCTCACTTACTAATTTAGTTTGCCTTGTTACGTTAAGAACACAGGTAATGTAAAATGTCCATTGTTTTCAGTAGAAAATTCATCACTTTATAATCTAACTCACATGTCCTTAAAGGGTGCTGTGCCATGTAATTACGTCCAGCTGATACGCATTGGTGTCAAAAGTAAGGAAAACATTCTGTTTGCGCATTTTGTCCTCATGCCCCATTTAGACGGTGCTTAGCAGAGAGAAGACCATCGGAATGCTTAGCTAAGTTAAGTTAAATCAAGCCAGCGTAACTGGGGTCAGAGGGTCTTCGATTTTGATTTGCAACACAAGCAGATGGTTGGGATTTGCCAGGAATATTTTTTTCCAGGCTACGGATAAGATTCCCAACAACTGGTTTCACTCCTGATCGCTCTAGGTCAGGAAGGATAAGTATGACAACACCAAGACACATTTAGTCTTCAGACTATTCAACCATATTTGGCTGCAATTAGACATCTAACGTCATCATCTGAATTTTAAATTTCTATTGCTGAGTGGCTCATTTATTTACTTACTTATTTATTTTCTTTTTTTTTTTTTAAATCAAACTTCACCCATGGTATAAAGGTATATAATGTCTAGTGTATGCACAGTGTCATATGATATTTTTACATTTATCTGATATCAGCTTATTGAAATAACAGTTCTGCTTATTAAAAATACCATTAAGATATACAGATATTTCACTGGCATTTAACTTTTTGTTTGTTTGTTTGTTGTAAGCTAATTAATTGTTTTATTTATTCGATGTAAGTTATTGTGGCTAAATTTGGTCCACACGTACGGTACAACATATACTACATGCCAACAAACTAAGCGAAATTCCACGCATAGCTCAATTTACTGAACTGTGCTTTAGATCTTTGGAAGTTATAATTAAACACTCATTGCAAGGGAGGGCCAACAGAATGCTCGGATTTTTAAACACTAACACTGTGGCTCAATATAGCTCAATTGTGTGGCGTTACTGTTGATTAATTTGGACTCGGTCTAATTTCTAACATTCCAGCTGGATGTGTATGGAGGGTCGACTGAAATGTACTGTTGCTGTGCTTTTTCTGCTGGTTGTGTACGGTTTATTGGATTGGATTTCTATTGACTGTCCACTGGAATACAGTCTAATTGCTACAGTGTAAAATCTCCAGTGTTGATTTAACATTGATTTTACATTTGAGTCCAAATGGACTCATATAAATACAGCTGGATGTTAAGTTAACACTGGGGAATATGCTTTGTATGGGTTATTGAAGATGATTTCAGTGGAATTTTTATATGTTTATTGGAAATAAGTCTGGTTGCCATTAGCTTTTTTGTTTTTTACCGGTGTTTAACTACCTGGTACAGGCATGTGGTCCTGAAGTTCAACATTAAACCATTTGTCATGTAGTTTATATAAATTGATTTAAAAAAATAATAATATAGTAATATGGGTTTGTGGGTTTTGGAAGAGGGTTAGGGCCACCATTAATAAATAATAAATACAATGTCTGACTTTGATATCAGAATTCTGACATTAGTTTCAGTTAGTTCTGATATCAAAGTCAGAGTTCTAAGATTAAGTTAGGAATTTTCAGCGCCTAAGAATTCTGATATTAAAGTCAAAATCTGCAGACAAAAGGTCAAAATTCTAAGGTTACATTCAGAATTCTTAGATTATTTGATGGTGGCTAACATGGATTTTTTTTTATTGGTGGCCTGTTGAAATACGGTCTTAGTGCTATTAGAATTCATGCTGAACTATTACAGGTTCCCACTGGAATGTGGTGTTGATCCTTTTGGGTTTTTCTGAATTGATTATCAGAATTTTGTCAAATTTCTATGCTATATTACCTGGAGTTTTTTAAGGAATGTACTCAGAATAGGAGTCCCTATTGATTTTTTTATGGCTTGTCTTGAAGTATGGTCCAACACTACTGAGTTTTATTGGTACCAGTGATGGGACTTTTTTTTTCATTATAGATTCTTGGTATATACTGTAGATGAATATTTCTATGGTTTGAAATGGATTTAGTTTAACGCTATCAATATATGATTGGTGGATGATCTAATTCATATGGAACTGGAATGCAGTCTAAATTGTATTTGACTAATCAATAGCATAAAGCCTTCCTATCAGTACTATAACATTCAGTGGGTTTCATGGGAGGTTCCCTGTGTGTTTTATGTTCATCTGGAAGGCTGGGTTCATTACAGCATCTCGTGAACGGACTCTATAATTCAACCCACAACCCCAATCAGACTTCCACAAGGGACATCATTTCGACATGTTTTATGCCACGTTGAGTTGGTTTTCCTAACCCCACTCCTGCAGTTTAACAGCTCTGTAGCTTTTAATGTGTTTCAAGCTCTAAAACATCTGACTCAACTCATTACCTCGTTAACAAACCTTTCATAGGTTAAATTAAGCGTGTTATCGCGGGAAGCACAGCGAAGGTGTGCAGAGTAGGGAAGTGAAAAACAAATGCTTCAAAATGAACACAAACTGCCTGAATATTTGACAAAAGAGCTGCACTTTTGTTTCTTTCTTTTTTATTCCAATTGAGCAAATTAAATTTAGGAAGCACATTAGGATGTATCCCTTGGGGGGGTTACCATAACAACCTTGCACCACTCTCACCCCTCCTTAAAATTCAGTCATTGTGTTAATAAGAGCTGTGTCTCTGGAGGCGTAGGTTGAGTGAGTCTCCATATCTTTCAGGGAATAGAAAAACAAATGCGCTCATGAGGCAAACGGAAAGAAAAAAAAAGTATGAAAGTATACTTTCTATTGTGGCTCGACACAAAAACAGGAAATCCCTAAAGGAAAATCATCATGCAAAGCTACGTGTTCCTCATCACACTAAATCATTCAGGGTTCCTCTCATCTCCAAATCCACCACCTCTCCACCTCCATGCAGTGCCCCTTGCTCCTCCCTGCGGTGTGTGACTGGGTTGCTAATGACACGTTCTGTATGTGTTATCATGAAAATTATAGAAATGTGTTTTTCCTCTTTCACAACACACTCAGCCTGAGCATTAAATATTCAGGAACAGATGTTCCACCCACTGCTCGTGAGCTGTAATGAAAGTTCTTGCTCTATAGTGAATTTATGGAAAGCAGAAACGTATTCCATTTTGAATTCACAATTCTGATAGGTCATTATTTATTATTTATTATGTTCGTTCTAATGGGGTATAATTGCAACTTATATACTGTATGGAAATGCAGTGGAAATTTTTACATTACAGTACAAGTCAAAAAAATATGGAAGGAGTCCCCAGTTCCAGTGCTTTGTATCAATCAGAGGTAAAGCTCTAGTTTTCTGTTGTTGTTTGTTTGTTTGTTTGTTTTGTTTGTGATATTGTAAATAGTAACAAGAATTTGTTTATTAATGGTAAATGTCAACTTTAAATAGATAGAAAGTATCATGTGTTGTTCTTTAACTACTAAATGTAAACTTGTAATCATTGAAAATCAGCTGTGGTAGAAGAGGAATAAAACATGCTGTTAATGGTAGATCAGCCGTTCCTGATCAAATGTATCGAATATTAATTAAATTTAATTTTATGGTAATTTAATTTCAGGACATTCAAGGTCACCTTACAGCTTTAAAATAATTGCATAAAACAAAGCAAGACACACAGATTACACAGAGGGTGAGTCAAATTATCTGCACACTAGTTGTAGCATTTATTTTAATTAACTTTTTTTTTAAATAAAATATATTTGTATATATTTTGGCATAATCGCCATGCTTTTGATTACACTTTGTCCATCTTATCTTCACTTCTTCATCAGAAGTGAATCTTCGTCCTCGTAGGGCTGCTTTTAGGGAACCGAACAGGTGAAAGTTCGATGGAGTGAGATCAGGACTATAGGGAGGATGCTTTAACCTCAAAATAATGTTTTTGCAGAGTGTCGACAGTGTGGGCAGAAGTGTGCTGATGTGCATTGTCATGCAAGATAACGACACCCTCGGATATCAGTCCTCTGTGTTTAATCCAAAGTTGGGAATTTCAGAAAACTGTAAGCATTGATGAATTCTCCAGCTGATGGTTGACTTTTGAACTTTTGAACTTTTTCTCGTTCTGCGATTGTGGATGTTTCCGTTCCATACTCTGCCGTTTACTCTCAGACTCATATACCTCATTTCCACTACACTGGTGCTGGTGCCAGGTGCCGCATTTACACTAGACAGGAGCTCAGTGGGAGCCGCATGATAATACGTCACAGGCCACGCCCACTAAACAGAAACGACCATGGCCGAAGTCAGTTTACTGGTTA
>JAOVVA010112987.1:0-11492 GCA_028565275.1 Leiocassis micropogon | reverse complement strand
CCCTCCCCCGAACGGTCACACAACAGGGTATGAAGTGGTAACGTAATACAGGTCCATGTGCTGTTGCTACAGGTTTTACCAAACAGTCCCTCAGACGCTCTGATTGCTTTTAGTGAAAAACTGCGTATACACACACACACACACACACACATACACACACAAACACACACGCACACACACGCACGCACACATGCGCGCACACACCCACACACACACCCACGCCCACACACACACCCACACACCCACACACACACACACACACACACACACACACACACACACACACACACACACAAAGCATTCTGTGTAGCTGATGTGAATGAACACACCCATGGACACACACACCAATACACACACACACTGCCAGTACTGGGACTCTCTCCAATATATACTGTCTTTCAAATAACAAATATTCTTTCGTTCATTCTTTCCCCCCTTTATCTCTCTCCCCTTTTTTATTTCCATCTCCCTGTCTCTCTCTTTCTCTCTCACTCTTTCTTTCTTTCTTTCTTTCCTTCCCCTCTCTCTCTCTCTCTCTCTCTCTCTCTGTCCATCTTGCGTTTCCCCTTTATCGCTCTCTCCCATTTCTCTTTATCCCTGTCTCCCTGTCTCTCTGTCTCTCTTGTTCTCTCTTTTTGTCTCCGTCTTTCTCTCTACATCGCTCTCTCTCTCTCTCTCTATGTCCCTCTCTTCTTCTTTCTTCCTCACATTACCTCTGTCCATCTTGTTCTTTCTCAATCTACCCCTTTCTCCATGTCCTTTCTCTGTCCCTCTCACTCCCTTTTCTTTCTTTCTTCCTTTCTTTCTTTCTGTCTCCCTAACCCCTTCTCTCTCCCCCTCTCTCTTGCTTTTCCTTTTTATCTCTCCCTTTTCTTTCTCTATATCTCCATCTCTGTCCCTCTCACTCTCTCCTTCTTTCTCTCTCCCATCTCCGTCTCCCTTTGTCCTCCTTGGTCTTTTCTCAATCTACCCCTCTCTTCATATCCTTCTTTCTCTGTCTCCCTCTCTCCCTCAACCCCCCCTCGCTCTCTCCGTCATACACCTGCGAAAACATTAAAAAGTGAGCAACAATACCACTGAGCCCTAATGACCAGGTTTGTGTGTGTGTGTGTGTGTGTGTGTGTGTGTGTGTGTGTGTGAGAAAGAAAGAGAAACAAGTGACAGAGAGCTCGAGTTGTATGAAGTTCAGTCCTGTTCCCAGACTTTCAGCGTGTGTGTGAGTGACTGCAGAGTGTGAGACAGACCTCTTTGCGTGCGTGAGTGTGTGAGAAAGGTATTGTTTACGCCGTGTACAGGATGTGCCATTTTCCCGGGAAAAGAGCTGGCCAGGAAACACACACTCAGCAGGGGAACGCATGGTCTCTCTCTATCTCACACACACACACACAGTTACTCTGCAGCCCTTTTCCCCCTAATTTAATATTTCCTATATCCAATCAGATCTGCAGTGAGATACGGTGAGAGAAAGCCTCGGTCTCTGTCGCAGCAAATCTTACGTAACGGCCGGTCCCACGAAAAATCAGTGTGTGTGAACATCAGCACCAAGGGATCACAGATGAAGGGAAGGTGCACGGGAATCCCTGTGCGTCAGAAGAGAAGAAGAATCAGGAAGAAACGAGCACGATGTGGAGAGGGGGGAAAAGGATGTGAAGGAAAAATGATGGTTACAGCTGCGAAAGGGTTCGAGAAGAGCGAGGAAGGGAGAGAAAGAGAGAAAACAGGAATGAAAGAAAAAAGAGAGAGGAGGGAAAACATCTTTTTCCTTTTTTTAAATTCAAATTCCTTCATACAAAGAGAGTGAAAGGAAAACTGGGAAATTTTTGGAGAGAATGGAGATAAAAGGGGTGCAAATAAGGTGGGAACAGACGGGAAGAAAAGAAGAAGCGAGAAGAAAAGAGAAAGGGGAAAATAATAAAAGCGGGGTGGACTGAGGGGTAACCCCACCGCCCAGGGACCACCAGAAAGCCAGAGAGAGTGACAATACGTAGATAGAGTAACTGGCACTTCATCACTCACTCACACACACACACACCATAGTGACAGATAAACAGCATGAATCACACTTTGGAACAATACAAGATAAAAGCTGTCGTATTAGAAAAGCCATAAAATAAACCAGGTGCCCTCTGGCCTGCGCTTGTTACCATACAGCGACTCGGCGTCTTTCAGACCTGATTAACCCGTGTAAATCCTGCGCTCGATTCTGAAAAAGCAACATGTCAACAAATCAGGGGGGGGGGGCGAGCGTCGCCGAAAGGAGGAGGGAGACGGGTTCGGACGGAGGGAAAGAGTTAAAGGAAAGGAAGAAGAAAAACTTCTGAGTGAACTTTGTGCCAGGAAACCAAGCGGTGCCACGGGCGTGCGGCCAAGGGCGAGACAGAGGTGTGGAGGAGAGCGAGGGAGAGAGAGAGAGAGGGGGAGAGATACAGAGAGATTTTAGAGAGAAAGCAACAGAAAGAGAGAGAGAGAGAAGGAGAGAAAGATGAGAAGGAGAGAAAAAAAGGAAAAGAGAGAAGAAGTGAGCAAGAAAGAGATTTTAGGGGGAAAAGAGAAAGAAGGGGAGGGAGAGAGAGAGAGAGAGAGAGACTGAGAGGAAGGAAAGAGTGTAGAAGTCTTTGGAGAATAAGAGCTGGGATCCTGAGTCTGTTCCACCAGACAAAGTGAAAAGAGGGAAAAACAGGAATGAGAGATAATGATATTGACTAATTTTAATATTAATTCGGTTCAGTTACAGGTGACGACGCACACACACACACACACACACACACACATTACTGTCACTGTCACACTGAACAACAATCCGTAATGCGCTGATCCGTAAGTGAGTCCACTCTTAACAGGAAGTCAGGTTAATGTGTCAAAGACTGAATGATAGAATACAATCATTCATTCTGACACTCCCTACACACACACACACACACACACACACATATGCACTGTAATACACACACTCAGCAGTGCAACATGAACAGCCGCACAAGCAGGGGCAGGTATAAACACATCAGCGTAGTTTGTGTTTCTTGGAACTGGACACATTAGCGTGCATACATGCACACGCGCACACACACACACACACACACACACACACACACACACATACATGCAATAAGACACACAGCAACTTGATATGCCAATTTATGGCCAATGCATCTTCATCACACAGTTTTAACCTTAAGCGTTTAAGTGGTTTTGCGGAGAGGATGAGAATGTCAAAGTAGTTTATAGAAAAAAAAGTTTAAAAAAAATAGACAGACTAAGAAAAAAAGCAGAAAAATGCGTGTTTTTTTTCTCCCACGGCTTCTTTTTCTCTGATTATAGGATCTGATTTAAGAACGAGAGACAGACAGAGAAAATGGAGGAAGAGTTAGCCATGATAAACAATAACATAAATAGCAAGAACTTGCTATTTGTGCAGAATTGGCTAAGAGAGAGGTAGAGAGAGTCATACACAAACACACACACACACACACACACACACTTGCTGTAACTGTCTGTCATGTCGGCGTCTTGACTCCTACGTTACTCTGCCTCTAATTCCTGAGCGGTTCGGGGCTGTTGTGCCTACGGCCCGAGAGTCAGGTTACTCTAAATCACAGGTGTCAAAGCCAAGTCCTGGGGGTCCAAGCGCAGATCAGTGTTCCCCCTGTTTCCCTCTCTATATTTTCTTTCTCGTCTAAGAGCTGAGACACCACGTCTCCGTGATGCGTTCTGAGGCTCGGCTGGGAAACAGCAGGCACCAGTCTGTGACTGAAATGTTATCGGACTTATCATCTCATCATGTAGTCGTGTTATCAGATTGGAACCAGTTCAGCCTCATGACACTTTTTTGTAAAAACATGTGGGATTAATGATGAAGTAGCCTGACACCTTGATATAAACACCTCCACCTCCTCAGACATCACTCAGGTCTGACTCTGTGCTTCTCCAAGCATTTTTTTCCCAGCTCCCAATACACCTGTGTGAACTAATCAGCTCATTAACAGTGACTTCTGATTTGACGTGAGCGAGAAAAAACACTAAAAAGTGTTCAGGACAGCAGGTCCAGGACCAGAACGGAGAACCACTCACTCACTCACTCACTCACTCATCATATCCTGTATACAGGGTCATGGGTAATCTCTCAGGAGATTTAGGGCACGAGGCGGGGTATACCTATAACGGGGTGCCAATCCATTGTACACTACAGCAATTTGGGAACAACAACCTGCATGTTTTTGGAGGCCTGTGGGAGGATCCTGGTGGAAACCCACCAAGCACTGGGAGAACATGCAAACTCCATGCACTCAGACCTAAGATAGGAATCGAACCCAGACCCTGGAGATGCACGGCGATAATCTTACTTGAGTAACCATTTTAAGGGCATTGGTGGCTCGGTGGTAGGTTTATCCCCCACCATGCGGAAGACCCAGGTTCAATTCCCAGTCACTGGATGCAGTGCCGGTCCCAAGCCCAGATAAAAAAATGGGAGGGTTGTGTCAGGAAGGGCATCTGGCGTAAAACCTGTGCCATGTTTGGGATTGATGGGAGGAGCTGAAAGACTAACAACAACAACCCCACTCAGTTCCAGCTAAACAAGTGTGACGTTTTTGCTTGATTCCCCCCAAAAAATGAAGTTCAGTGAAATAAAGTCAGGCCTGAGCTGCTCACCACATCCCTCGCCATGTGCTTTCCATATCCGCTCCCAGCCTTCCAGGTGAATTCCTACGATTTGGAAGGGGCTAAGAATACCTGCTCCCGCCTGGGCTTACGGGAAAAAACAAAAAAGAAAAGGTCGAGAGCTAATGCAGAACAGGATCGTCAGTTTCCAGGCCGCACCGCTTAAGCTTTCTGTCTCATCTGATTGAACTTGTCAGATCATGATTAAAGGCCTGCGGGAGTTGATTTTTAAAAATGAAAAAAAACCAAAAAAACAATGATTGCCAGACTTTCTGAACCTTACAGATCGGCTTGAGGAATACAATCTAATCTGGATACCAAGCTAGTGCACCAAACACACTGCAGCATGTGGTCTAGGATGCAACTCCATACAAATATATATATCAACCCACAGAGCTGACTGCTTGACAAGGGCCCACCAAAAGCCACAAGAGATTGGGCTGAACAAAAAAAGTTCAAGTTTTACAAAAAAAGAAACAAAAAACATCATTTTAGGGACTTCAGCTTCAGATCTGAGGGTTTTAGTGCTCTTCTACATGGTACCTGGGCACCAACGTAGTGCGCTAAATACATTGCAGTGTGGAAACACATCGCAGCATGTGGTTTGGGATGTAACCGGAGAGCTGGCTGCTTGACAAGTGCACATTTTCTCTGATGGAATGAATTGGGCTAAACAGGGTTTTAGAAGTAGAGGAGAGATTTCGGTTTCAGATCTGAGGATTTTAGCGCTCTTATACATTAACAAGAGAGGGAAAAACAGCCCAGTGAGCCACGGTGGGAAAATACAGGGCTGATTACTCGAGCACCAGGAAATATGAGTTCAGGATGATCTTTATCAGGGAAAAGTCTTGCTAAACCTGTTGCGATGTCGCAATATGTAGATGGATAGCTTTGAGATCTTATCACAATCACAACCTCCATCATCATCATCATCATCATCATCATCATCACTTCAACTCCTTTTCACACAAACATGACAGGAGATTGCATGATCACATCAACTCACCACTCCTTTAAAAAATAAAAAAATAATAATAAAAAAAAAATATATATATATATATATAACTTTTTTTTTTATTGTAAATTGGACTTACTTTGGGTTGGTGCTATTCCAGAAGACACTGTGTCTCTCAGCCCTGGAGACAGAGACGCACAGGTTGGCCATGACGCACAGGAGAACCCAGACCAGCTCCATCATCTCCAAGTCCATCTCCAACTCCAACAACAGTAATGCAAAAATCAGGGTACAGTATTCTCCTGGAGGTGTGTGTGTGTGTGTGTGTGTGTGTGTGTGTGTGTGTGTGTGTGAGAGTGTGCTCCTAAACTGTTTAGCTTCCAGCAGAAACAGGATCAGGTCCAGATCAAGTCATAAGTTTGCTAGAAATTATGACATTATGGCACAGACATCAGCAGCGCGCGCGGAGATCACTGAGACCCGACTGTTCCTTCAGTGTGGAGTTAAACCGAGGAGATCCGCCTGGCCACGCCCACACTGCTCAACTGACCAATCAGAGGCGAGTGCGCCTGCATACTGGGGGAAAAAAAGAAACAACCCTCGTCAGGTTGAGTGTGTGTCCGCCCCTGGTCAGGATGCTGCCCCCTGTCGGCTTCTGTGGTGTACTGAAATAAATATTCTACATACGTTTATTTTTTTTTATTTCTCTTTTTATACAGTTTTTATCTTCCTTTTTAATTTTATAGATTTTCATTTTTAATCAACTCCTGTTATCTTCTTGTGACTTATTTCTAAGCTTTGTAAATCTGTGTTTGTGTTTTGTGCAACACGAATGGAAATATTTGTCATGTCTATAAAGCACGTTTAAATCTTTAATCTTGAATCTAAACAGATAAAAAATAAAAAGACAGAACATAAAAACTGCATGAAATATTAATAATAAATAAATGTATATAAAATAAAAGAGTACAGACATCTAGTTCTGCAGTCAAAGATAAAGTGAAACTCGTGAACGTCATTTGTAACAAAAAAAATCTAATTCAAATCAAATTAAAATTTTATTTGTCACATACACAGTCATACACAGTACAATATGCAGTGAAATGCTTTATACGACCGCCTGTGACCATAAAATTTTTAAAAACAATTAACAAGAAATAAGAAAGAGAAATGAAAGAGAAATAAATAGCTGAGCTATAAGAAAGTAGAACAAAATATTAAAATTTTCAAAAATATATAAGAAATATAAAACCTATCTGTACAAGACAAAATAAATTTAAATATAAATAAAAAAGTGGAAATGAAGGAAAAATGTCCAGAAGTGTGCAAATGTGCAAATGGAAATAAAAATGGAAATTGATGGAAATGTCCAGAAAGTGTGCAAATGTGCAATGTGTGTGCAAAAAACCCAGAAAGGTTATTATTATTATTATTATTATTATTATTATTAATAATAATAATAATAATAATAATAATAATAATAATAATAGTAATAATAATTACATCTCAAATAATGATCTCTCTTTCCCTCTCCCTATAAAGTTATACAAGTCGCTCCTGAGCCCCCACACTGATCCAGACATGTCTGACTCGTCCTCGTGCCCCACTTCTGGTTGGAGATCTCGTCACATGAAGGCCCAGGATGCGTGTGGTGACTGGAGACGCTTCCACTTTACCATGAACACGTTCCTGGACTCGGCTCATGCAGACAGATGTTCCCTTTCGGCTTGTGACTTCAGTTGCTAAATAGTTCAGGCCTGAAGGTTTTCTACCCGAACCGCCAACAACGAACTGAACCCCAGATTAACTTAAACACCTCTCCTGTTATAGTGAACTTCCAGCCTCCTAACACACAGTATGACTGCAGATCAATCCCTGCTATCCGTTATCCCCCAAATGAGGATGGGTTCCCTGTTGCGTCTGGTTCCTCTCAAGATTTCTTCCTACAGCCATCTCAGAGAGTTTTTACATATAATAACTTTATTTACATTTAGGCATTTGGCAGACACTCTTATCCAGAGCAACTTACAAATGTGCTTTGAAGTTTCCCTCATTGGATAGATCCTTACACTGGTTACTAGGTTACTAACTAAGTACCATCAGTCAAACACTGTTGGGAAGGTTTTTAACCCAAACATCTAAGAAAAAGATAAGTCTTTAGTTGTCGCTGGAAGACTGCCAGTGACTCGGCTGTACAGACATGGTTTGTTCCACCACTTAGGTACCAGGACAGAAAACAGTCTACATGCATGTCTTCCTTGATCCCTGAGAGATGGTGGGACCAGTCAAGCAGCGCTCGAGAATCGGAGTGAACGTGGTACGGTGCAGGGTGCCTAAATTTCTTTTGACTCTGTAAAGCTGCTTTGTGACAATGACCATTGTTAAAAGTGCTATATAAATAAAATTGAATTGAACTTCTGACTTTTCCTCAGAAAAAGCTGGTCGGTGGTGTTACGCTCAACACACTGCTGCTTAAGGGTCTGTGTTAACAAATATTCATTAACAAGGTGATTAATTACAGCACAAACCATGCCCCCTTCATCACAAGGATTAATTTAATTACCACCTTGTGTTTATTCAACTGTGTGTGTGTGTGTGTGTGTGTGTGTGTGAGAGATAGAGAAAGACCTAATTATTTCTCTGATTAATCATTCATATAAGTACAGACCTGATTAGAGCTTCTTTAGATTATAGCAAAATTCCTACAGCTTTCATTTTTCATCTTCACATATCTTAAAGCACAAGATGTACTGTAAAGCACATTTGTCATTGCCAGGGTGTTTTGTTTTGGGGTTGTTTTTAAGTTTAACATTTTCCCATTTTTTTTTTCAGTTTTAGGTTTTATTTATTGATTACTTTTTGGAAAAGCAAGTGCTGTGGGTTTATCCATATTGTTTGTAATTTGGTGTTAAAAAACAGATTTTAATCTCAGTGATGCTTTCCTGATGAAATATAGGTTAATAAAACCTGCCCACTGCATGCTTGCTATTTGTGACATAATGTACCTCGTCCTTTAATTTTATTTACCAAATTTAATTTAAGCTGATGGGTGAAGCATGGTGGTGGTAGAGTCATGGTTTGAGCATGCACATCTCTACTTTAACAAACTCACTGCAGAATTAATTTAGACATCTACAAAAACATACAGTCTGACAATTTAAAGAGAAACACATCCAAACTAATCTGGAGGAACTTCTTCATGCAGCAAGATGACGACCCAAAACACACTTGCAACACAACACAACACAAAAAGTGGAAAAGTGGAATGGTAAACCGTAACTGAGCAGCATTTCACCTCCTGATGAGGAGACTGAAAGGAGAAACCCCCCAAAACACACAATACCTGGAAGAAGCTGAGCTATAAGACTGGAAATGCCTGACAAAAGAAGAATGCAGTAGTTTGGTGATGTCAGTGAGTCTCAGCAGTTATCGCAAGCAAGAGATAAGTGTTGTTGTTGGTCTTTCAGCTCCTCCAGTCAAGGGGTCGCCAGAGCGGACCATCTGATCCACACAACACCTTTGCAGAGGTTTTTACACAGGATACCCTTTCTGGTGCAACCCTCCCATTTTGGGACCGGCACTGCATCCAATGGCAGGGGTTTGGGCATTGGCTAGGAATCGAACCCAGACCTTCCTTATGGTAGGCGAGAAAGGAACCACTGAGATATGCAACCTAATATTAAGTATTATTTACTTTAATTTACTTTAGGACCTTTTCTCGCTTTAATGCTAAGTGGCAACATAGCTAGGTGTAAATATCGACCTCATATTCATGTTTTGATCTCAAACCCAAATGACTTCAGAGGAGTAAAGCAAAAGCAACAGAACTGACCTTCCTGTTCCAATATTTTCTGTGGAGGCTGTATTTGGGTATTTTCTTAAATGTTTTTCTCAACTTGGGTTTTTATTTATCTACTGTAGTTTGCTGACCTTTACTGTCATCACTGAATACGCATTCACACCAGCATATTACACAACACCCTCCAAGCACAATGAATGTGTTGTGTATTGCAGGGTGTGAGTCGAGTCGGCACGATTTTAATACACTTATTAGCTCAGATGAGATCTTTTGAGCTCAGTGTTCGTGAGTACTTCTGTGTACTGTGAGTACACAGTCTCTCTCTCTCTCTCTCTCTCTCTCTTCTCACTCTTGGTTGTGAAGAAACAATGTTAAAACAAAAACAAAGGGATTTACAAGACAGAGCACTGTTCAAGCGCTGAATGTTGGCTGAAGCACTGTTCGAAATCCAGATAAACATTTCATTGTTCTTCTGTCTTTCTCTTTCCAATTCACATGAGTTAAATTGTAAATTGTGTTTTTACAGGCAAAGATGTACGAGTTAGATTTCTGAAGGATCAAGACAATGTTCGCATAGACTTGTGGGGGCTGATCTTTCCTCAGACTGTAATCTGACAAATGTGGCTCCTCAAAACAGAGAAATAATTCTAGATGTTTATAAAGGAGCACAGGAGGAATATGGCAGCCTGGATAAAATTAAAATATTAAAAAATTACAGATTTTTCTACCAGGAGTGGAATTGCGGTCTGGCAGGTAGAGTTGCTGCCTCTACAGTCTTAGGTTTGATTCCTGAGCTCGGGTTACACAAAGAAGCCATTAGGATGTGGACTGGACGATGGACTAGCGCAGGGGCAGCTCAGTGATTAAGGCGATGGACTACGGTACAAGTTGACCCTTGGCGATGACGATGGACTACGGTACAAGTTGACCTGTTGGGACCTTAAAAAAGGGCCTTAACCTTCCACTGCTCAGACGTATAGCGAGATAAAATTATAAAGTTGTTCTGGATATGCTCCAAATGCTGAAATCTTAATGTAGTATCCCATTCAGGTTGTATTCCATATTCATGCTCACTGTTCCCAGGATAGTCAGCACGGTGGTGTAGTGGTTAGCACTGTCGCCTTGCACCTCCAGGGTCCGGGTTCGATTCCCGTCACTGTGTGCATGGAGTTTGCATGTTCTCCCCGTGCTTGGTGGGTTTCCTCCTGGTAATCTGGTTTCTTCCCATTCATAAGAATTCAACTAAAAATCAATGAATGATGTCCTGCTTCTCAAATGGGGTTTAATACCATGTAACCAACTACTTCTTCAGTACATGGCAGCTGATTCTTGTGCAGCACCTTATTAGACTATGAAACGTCTACAAGTTTGTACACAGTTGAAAGAAAATTTGGTACAAATTGCTTCAGCTATTTTTTTCCCGCCGCCACGAGATCTTCCCTACCCGTCTCTCTGTGTTCGGCTGAAAGTGGAAAGTGAATGAGGGCATGTTGAAAAGCGCTGGGATATTCTCACGCAACTCTCATATAAGGGCATTTGTTATAACAGAAGCCTTGACCTCAGTTTTTGGCTTTACAACAGAACACAACCAAGAAAGGCAGTGATGGAGTTTAATCTTGACCACTTGGCCAGATAGAGTTTCCCCAAGAAGTCTTGCTTGGACTTCCTCCAGCAAGTCCAAGGAAGGAACTAGTAGTGTTATATAGTTTCCAGGAAATCATACTGACGGTGTCTCATCATTTAGTTTTATCCTGTTTCTCAGTTTTAATCTCATGTTATTTGACCTTACACAGGGAGAAAAAGACTGTGACAGAAACATGACAACCTTTATCTTAATAACACATGTTCAGTAGTTTAACTGCATTTACAGTATCATCTTATGTAGTATGGGTTCCTTTAATAAGACACAATAAAGGGCAAAAACAAAGTGAAGGAAAATAAATCCTGGTGTGGATTTGGATAGATTATTACAGCATACAGCTAGAAGTAAGATTCTAGATCACACTGTAACTTTAAATGGCCTTTCTGTTCCATCAAGTGCAACAGTAAAAGACCTCGGTGTGATTATAGATTCCAGCCTTT
>JAOVVA010112956.1:0-11492 GCA_028565275.1 Leiocassis micropogon | reverse complement strand
TAGCTCTTAGAATGTGTTACAAAATTTTGCCTGTTGTTGAGATACCTGTACCACTGCTGTTGTTTTGTTGAAAAATTCAATAAAAATAAAAAAATAAATAAAAAAAAGCTACGCTAGCTTTAGCAGACAGCTGGGTTGTTAAAGTTAACGTCCTGTTCATAAAGTAGCTGCTGCTTGTGCACAAGTAAACATTTTTCAGAAAAATACAGTAGTAACAAAATGTCCTGCACTTTTTCTCTCCAATTTATGTTGTTCATTTATTTCCAAAAAGTTTTTTTAAGATCATTCTTCTTTTTTTTCCTATATTTTTTTATATAAGAGACGTACAGCTTTCTTTCTATTTTATTTATTTTCTGAATTTTTATTTCCGTGAACAATAATTTAACATTTTACCTGTAATAGTGTTTGTTCAACCAAAACCCCTGTTTTCATTAATTTAAGAAGATTTAGGGTATTATTTTTATTATTAGTAGTAGTAGTAGTATCATCAGTATGTAATATCGTACTGTATACCCTGACACATTGAAACTGTGACATTTTGTAAGTTATCATATCATGAGAATCTCATACCACTTCAATCCTAGTCCAGAGTTAAATTCTGTGAAGGTAAATATTTGGGGTATAAATCACCAAATCAGGACTTCTATTTATGCATTAATTTTATTGATTCAGTAAAATACTGTAGTTGTTACAATTTAAAGAGAACCTGTTATGCAAAATTCACTTTTTAGTAGTTTTTAGACATTCACATGTGTCTACAGTGTGTATGCAAAAAACATTCCCTGTTGTTTGTCCTTTATCCATTTTTATTGGCCAGGGCTTAAATAACCAAGCTAATCAGATTTTGCCTGTAATATGACCTTTTATACTTATAAAAGAGAAACTTCCCTGGCTCATTTCTTAGCTCTACCCAAACATAAGTGGGTTAAAAAAAAAAAAAGTATTTTTGCTTTTTTTGGTCGCTGGATTCTGAAAATGCACTTCCGTAAATGAGGTGTATTTCACAACAAGACATGTTGGAAACCTTTAAGACTTCTAAGGAGTAGAATATGTGACCTTTATCTCCACCCTCTAATAATGGCTCTGCCCCAAACTTCTTCATCTTTCATTCAGTCTTGTCCTGAACATAACTTGCATGTTCAAAGGCATTTAACCTAGATTGGGAGATTTAATGCAATTTGAATAAATTAGGCCAAAAACATGAGTAAACCCAAGAGCGGAATTCTCAGCCAGACATAAGCGGGGTGGAGCGGTTTTTCTTTTTGTTTTGTTTTTTTGGTTATAATACATGAAAACAACCATAAAGCAGTGTTAAGTGTTTTATTTGAGGCAAACTATGGATAATATATCTAAGATTTATTCATTTAATTATTACATTTAAACATGAACACAGTACAATTGACATTTGTCATTACTTACACCTAAAATTACAACTGTGACAGACCACATTCCATCGTGGTTTTCATTTCCTTGAGGTTGATGACAAATGTACATTTTAATGTACTATATAGGTTAATTTTTTTTCTTTTTTGTTATAGGTATCCTTACTCTACAGCATTTATTTACATGTGCCTAAGGCTTTTGCACCGTACTGTGTGTGTGTGTGTGTGTGTGTGTGTGTGTGTGTGTGTGTATGTGTGTGTATGTGTGTGTGTTTTTTTAATTGTATGCTTTAAATATTAATAGCAAATTAGCAATGAAAAAAAAAACGTAGAAAAAATGAGAGGGAAAGATTACATTTTTTATGTTCTCTTTATCCGTTCTTCAGATTGAAGCTAGAAAGTAAAGACTTGTGCTACATTGTACAGTTTAAATATATTTATTTATTTATTTATTTATGGATTTATTTATTTATTTGAGTAGCAGTTGAATAATGTAATACAGTTCAGAAAAAGAAAAAAACAATAAGGTTCCATGTCACTGCAAACAAATATCTACAGCTTGTCACATCACATTTCCTATTCAAATCTGTCTGATGTAACTTCAGCTTTCATCTTGTCCTGGATGTTTCTGTAATTTTTACACAATTTAATCATCTAAACAAACTTAACAAATGTGTGTCTTTATGTCATTATATTATTTAAACACTAGCTTCCCAGTCTTACTTTTGTGTAAAAGTGAAATCCAACAACCAAACAGTTATTCCTAAGAAACAAATGTTGTGAAACAAACAATCCAAAGTAATTGTACTGTTATATTACAGCTAGAAAGTTATAATTCTTGATTAAACACCTACATAACATCTTGAACCTTTAAAAAAGCTTCTTAAGGGAGAGATTCTTCTTCTTCCAGTTGTAGAGAGTCTAAAAAACCGTTAAAAAGTTTTAAAAAGTAAGAAATGAAGAAAGCAAGAAAAATAATATTTACAGTTTTAAATGTTTGTCCTTAAAAATTCATTCGATTATGATATTATTAATATTGAAACTTACACATTGTCGAGTTAATGTTCTGTATTTATTTCTCACCTTCAGTAATAGCAGATGAAATGAAGTTTTTCTTTGCAGTCTCTGTTCTCCCAGACGTGTGTGTTGAAGTTGTACGCTCCACAGCGATAGGGCTCGACTGGGCATGAAGGCATTGACACCAGGCTCTCCACTGGGTACCCGTTCACCCAGAACCATTTCCCATTGAGGAAGCGCAGTCCTGTCCACACACTGGCTGTTTGGGCTCCTTCAGTCTCTATTTTAAGCACGTCTAGCGTTGTTTCTGAATCCACATAAGCCATGTCAGAGTATTTACTCCTGCAGTATTTGAGCGCCTCCTCCCATGTTTTTCTCTCCTTCACCAATGTGAACCTCAAATAACAAATATAAGGTAACTTCATCTCACAAGAACTTTCAAGCCAGCCAGTTTGAGATATTGCAGTACAACCCTGTGTTTTAGACACACCACTGGGCTCACCATGCTTCCACTTTGTAAAAGTGAGCTGTTGTCCATCAGACCACTGCCAGGTGTTTTCAATGTTGTTTAGCCCAATCCAGATATAAAAAAAGGTTTGACCTGTAATGCTTAAAGCATTCTGGTTTTCCTCTTCAGTAGTGATGGTGGCCAAATCCGAGTAGTTCGCTTGGCAGTAGCTCTGAGCTGTAGACCATGGCACTGCCTGTGAAACATAAAAATACATTCTTACCCAACTTACAGCCGTCCCATGAAGTACAAACAGGAGACAAATAAAAAAGAGAGATTTCATCTTTGCTGTCATGTGTCTAAGCTCAGTGGACCGTCTCCTGTGTCTCAGACAGCTCGGTCTAAACTTTCTGACTTCAGCTTGACTGAATTTATTTAAAGCACATGCAAAATAGAATAACATCGTCACTGATGCTTATCGCAATCACAAGGTGTGTCAAGCTTGGACAACATCATCCATAACATACTTTTAGTGGTGACCAGAATAAAGGCAGTGAAAGATCGATATCAAATTCTTCAATCTTAGAAATCAGCTCGGTTAACTCCTCTTTGATTAATGTTTTGCAGCAACTCAGATTAAACTTCCCATACTGAAGGTAAAAGTGTCAGCATTTGATTTTAGTGAAACTGTCAACGCCTTCCAACAGTTATAAGCCCGCTGCACTCCTGAGGAACTCGGACTCTTTTCTGGCTAAAAAAATCAATGCATTTAGGGCTATAGTTATGAGTGGCATACTTGAAGTTTGCTATTTTAGGACAACTAATCTCATCAGTAAACACTTAAAACCCAAGCGGCACAGATGCCTGCAACACTGCATTAGTCAATGGCGATTAAATACCACTACATGTGCTGATATGGAAGCCTTACTGGTGGGAGTTAATGGGGAGGGTTCACACTTTAAATCATGTATTTGGGTTTTTGGATATGTCAGGTAGAACAAAAGTTATCATTACTCTCATAACATGAATTTTACAACTACCGGCATATGGAAATGACGTCGCTCAACTCTCAAAATGAGCATGCTAAACTTCAAATACACGGTGACTACTCAAATTATATTGCTGTGTAAGTACTAACATAAATATATGCTTGACACAGTGTAATTAAATAATATCTTTAAGTACATTTCAATATATTTTACAAAATGTCTTACAAATATACAAGCAATATATTATGTTTGATTACTACTGTAATCCAATCACAGTAGTACTATGTTCATTTATATTTCTAGCTAATTGCAATTTTTATTGTTTTGCAAGTAATTATTTTGAGATATAATAATCTTCTTTCGAGTGCCCCAGGTGAGGTTGGCACAGCAGATCATCCATTTCGGACACTGATTTGGGTTTTATGCCCAATGCCAGACATGCTATTCCCATTTATTCAGGCTTGGCATTTAATGGGTACTTTTTCATATTGGGGTGAGTTTCACATTCCACAGGTTGGTTTGGTCAGCTTTCTTTCCTTAATAAATGAAATAATCAAATTTGTTCATTGATCTGAAAAGCTAAGTAGCTAAGTGGTTAAAGCATTGGGTTACGATAGGAAGGTCCCAGGTTCAAACCCGCCAGCGCCAAGTTGCCACTGTTGGGCCGTTGAGCAAGGTCCTTAACCCTCACCTGCTCAGATGTAAAAATGAGATAAAGTATAAATCACTCTGGATAAGGGCATCTGCCCATTGCTGTGATGTAAGAAAAAAAAAAATCAGGAAGGTACAAATACTTTTTTTCACAGCACTTTATGTAAATGGTGCATTTTTTCCATTCTGTGTGAAATCATTAACAATAACATAAACCTGCATTAGTCTGCACACCCCAAGGTGAGATGGCCACCTAAGCCACTAGGTACCTCACTCACTCATTGCCTATACCGCTTTATCCTGTATACAGGGTCGCGGGGACCTGGCGCCTATCCCAGGAGACTTATGGCACGAGGCGGGGTACACTATGGGAGGTAACCGGGGTACCTCCACCAAGCACGGGAGAACATGTAAACTCTATGCGCATCCAAATCGATCACGGAACATGGAGGTGCAATGCAAGATGACAGTGCTAACCGCAATGCCACCATGCCACCCACAAGGTAGCTAGTTTAGAAAAAAAAAGTGGAAAGAAGAAGAGGGGAAAAGGGGAAGATATACAGTAGGTACACAGCTATTCTTAAATACTTCAAATGGCTGAATAAAATGTTAAAGCAAAGCAAGGTTTTTTTTTTTGGGGGGGGGGGTGGCTGAAGTGAAGTTCATCTAGTACGCATACATACTAGAGTCACAGAACACAACTATATTATATTATATTATATTATATTATATTATATTATAGTATAATAGTGTGAAAATATTGGAATACGTCTTAAGATCATTCACAAAAAAGATTTAAAATGCAGAAAGTATAGAATACATACATGAACATATTTTTCCGAACTTTGACCTTTCTGTGCTGTAAATCCTTTTCTTTGTATTAATATTTTAATATTTTAAGATGTTGGATTTTTGATTTTCATGTGCTGTAAGTCATGCTCATCAAAAGTAAAACACATAAAGGCACACATTATGTGTAACAAATCTACAACATCTAAAAGTTTCACCAATCATTGAACCATCTGGGAACTTCCTTAGTCCAACAAGGAACCGTGGTACTGTAGGACCCTTGTATTTATTCCCATTTGTACCACTGTGGTAGGACCTCCGGTCAACACTCACACACACATTCACACATTACGGGCAATTTGGAAATGCCAATTAGCTTAAGCTACATGTTTTTGGACTGTGGAAGAAACCTGGAGAATCCTGAAGAAACCCACCAAGCACGAGGAGAACATGCAAACTCCATGTACACAGACCAGATTCAGGAATCGAACCCAAGAGGTGCAAGGCGACAGTACTAACCACTAAGTGCCCAGGCCACCAAATGTTTCACATTTTGAATTAAATTACAAAACACATACTATTCCAATATATTCTAATTTTTTGAGATGCACCGTATATGGTTGATGTCCAACTGGACTGATTCTATGGTTTGTAGTAGATTGTAGTGGTGAGATTGGTATCATGGTCTGGTTTCAGTTTAGACATCACTTTCAATTTGTCGCTGCATCTGGGTCCTTTGCATTAACATCATTTGTTTCCCTAGCACTTTTAAAATCACTGGTTTCTTTATGGTATGACAAAGGCAGCAAAGATTTTCACAGTCTGTAAGAAGATGGAGGCTTTTAAAGTTTTCCAAATTTCCCCTTGGAATATGGGCTGCCAGCTTCTTTCTTTCAATACCTGCAAGTTCGTAATTCTGTATCTATATTTTTCTTCACTCTACAACAGTCAGATGGGATAATTATATAAATTTCACCAAACCAGGATTGCATGGGAAAATGAATTGGCATTGCAATTAAGCGAGGAATGATGGGAGAAAGCTATAGGCAGGATATGCTGCAGTACTTCTTTTTCCAATCTTACTTAATTTAAAATTGTGTATTTTTGCAGAACAATATTGGCTGAAACATATCCTGACACTGAGAATAGATGCGGCAAGTGTCATGTTTCTCCCACTGGGGTTTTGGGAGTATGGACAGGGTTTTTTTTTTTAGTATCATATCCAGATAAACAATAGAGTTAAAACCATGCCCATTTATTGCTATATAGTACATATGGTACTTGAGAAGATTCACAATATTATAACTTTCTCTTTGTTAGCTGCTAGACGTTCACTACTTTTACTTCGGAGGTCCATTAAATGTATCTCTATCTAAGAAGATAAAATATACAGTGAGAGGTTGCATCGAGAAGTTTTTTTTGCAAATGGTAACCTGTTATATCTTATTTGAGCAATTCTCAGGTATTGCCTGATCGAACATTTGTACTGGTCATATTGTACTGGGCATTACATATTCATAAGAAGTCAATAAATGAGGAAGTGAACATGATGTAAGTGTTTAGTGATGATCTAAAAGATTCTATCTTGACATTAATCTATTTTTTATCACTTTAATATTCAAAGTTTTTTTACATTCAATGATCTGGATGTTTATTACTCACTTTCAATGACAGCAAACAAAATTAAACTCCTCATTACAGTGTCTTTTCTCCCAGACAGATGTGTTCACGTTGTACTGTATGCACCACAGCGATAGGGCTGGACTGGGCATGGAGGCAGGGACACCAGGCTTTCCAGTGGTTTCCCGTTCACCCAGAACCATGTCCCATGAGGTCTGGGCTTGTTTAGTCTCTATTTTGAGCAGGACTAGCAGTGTTTCGGAATTGACAAAGGCCATGTGAGTGCAGTGACTTTTGCAATACTGACGAGCATCCTCTCATATTTTACTCTCCATCACCTACTGTATGTGAAACTCTCTGTCGACTGTGAAGTATTGAATATGAATATTCTTCTATTAGATCCCATAATGTACCAGCAGGAGATAAATAAAAAAGTGAGATTTAATCTTTGCAGTTATGTGTCTATCTAAGCTTGGTAAACCTTCACTTGTGTCTCAGTCAGCTCAGCTCACATCTTTCTGACTTCGACTTGACTGAATCCATTTAAAGCACATGCAAAAAAGCATAACGTCATCACTTTCGATTAACTAAAGCACAAAGTGTGTCAAGCTTGGACAATATCACATTTGTTTGTTTTTGAAGTTAAGCCCTTATTTGTCACATATACATTACAGTACAGTGAAATTCTTTCTTTGCATATCGTAACTGGGGTCAGAGTGCAGGGTCAGCCATGATACAGCGCCCTCCAGAGCAGATAGGGTTAAGGGCCTTACTCAAGGGCCCAACAGTGGAAACCTCATGGAGCTGGGGATCGAACCGCTGATCTTCCGATCAGTAACTCAGTGCCTTAGCCCTCTGAGCCAGCACTGCCCACAGTCTCCATGTAATAGATATCATACTTTTGCTTTCGACTAGAATGAATACAGAGTAAGTACCTTGTAGCGCTGAAGGATTTCAATCCATGGTGGCGTATTGTATTACCAGTGGTTGGTTTGGTGACTGTGGTCCCAACTACCTTGAGATTATTCACATTTCTCATGATTATTTTTACTCCATGTGGTGAAATCTTGCACGGAGCTCCAGATGAAATGATGGTTACTTTGTATTTCTTCCATTTGCAGAGTTTTAATTTCCTTCTGTACAGTCTGTAATTTATCCTGCATAATTTATACTCTTTATACACTTCTAGTTTAATTCTATTTTATTTTGGTAACCTTGAAAATATTGTACATTTTGTATCTTCATTTTAAAAAATATTTTATAATAAATTAATTATATTCTTATTACCTTTTTTTTTAAGAATTCTATTTTAATTAAAATTTTACTCTCCAGTTCAATGTATTTCTCACAGAGAAATTCTTCTTTTTAGGTAACAGATCTGGGAAAACTGTCGAGATTGATGAATACAACGAGTGGAGACTTTGATAAGGTTGTAGTGGCTTGTGTTTAACTTTAAGTAAGAAATTGTTTATGTGAAGTGACTCAGGTCATGAACGTCCCTGTATTTGGTATTTAAATGTTTGTACAAACTAAACTAGGACATGTGAGGATTAACATATATTTGCACCCATTGACACAGTTACATTCATACAATGATAACTTGAGGCTAAGTAAAGTCATCCAGTGTGCAGCTTTCAGAACGAAGAAATAGTTAAAGGAATTAATACAAGAATGTGGCTTGAACGGAATCTTTGCTAAATTCTGTGAACTCACTAAGATGCTACTGTATATGCCAGACTAGGATGAAGTCGCTGACCAGTAATTGAGACGGCTGGTTGCTTTTTGTCCTTTGTTCTCATTTTACTGTCTAAATCCCTGTGACAACATTTTAATACAAATTTGGAGTACATGGAAACATGCATACATGGAAATTTAAATAATTGATCCAAATCGCTCTCACTCACTCTTTCATTCATTTGTGTTTACACTTATGGGATGATGGATGGATGGATGGATGGATGGATGGATGGATGGATGGATGGATGGATGGATGGTGTTTATATAAAACACTTATTATTAAAGAACCATTTATATAAGCATAAAAAGGTTTTTCTTACTATTAAGGGTTAAGTTTAGGCTGCTGTGGAGGAAAACCTGCTATAGCTACATCCATTGAAAGAAGTAGAAGAAACATAATACAAACAAAACAATAGGGTTCCAGCTCAGTGCAAACAAATATGTATGACTAGCTTAGCACATCAGATTTCCCATTCAAATCTGTCAAAGGCAAACAAATAAAGTGAGCGTCTCTAGAATGATGCAACCTCAGCTTTCAACTTGTCTTGGATATACTTTTTATTTACAGTTTTAAATTTTACACTATATAATATCCACAACAAACTTTAGCTTTCTTTACTCTATTATATCTGTAATACAATTTTATTTTCTATGTTTTTATAACTTAAAATGACACACCAATCATTTACATATTGTATAAGTAAACAATATTTTAACGTGAAATATTATACTGTATGTTTTAACAAGAACAACCAACCGCCAAACATTAAGTCATTAGTAAACAACGCTTTAACATAGTTTATCAAGATTTTTTTTTTATGAAAAACAACAAGAAAAATGTTTTTATAGTTATAATATCACCTGCCATGATTTTAAATTGGCCAAAACTATTTACTGTTATGTTACATGTTACAGAGAGATTCTATGTTAAACAGACACTATACTGCCAAAAGTATTCGCTCACCTGCCCTCACATGCATATGAACTTGAGGTACATCCAATTCTTAATTCCAATTAGTCAATTAATATGATGTCAGCCCCGCCCACTTTGCAGCTATAACAGCTACGGGAAGGCTTTCTCCGCTCTAGTTCATCCCAAATTTATTCTATCGTGTTAAGGTCAGGACGCAGTCAAGTTCTTCTTACACACCAAACTTATTATTATTATTATTATTATTATTATTATAATAATAATAATAATCATTTTTATTTATATTATATATAATATTTATTTATATCCTTTCCAGAGCTCAAGGACACTTTACAATAAGTGAAAACAAAAGCAGATAATACAAACAGACATTGAAGTAATAAAGTAGAAAACAATTAAGTCAACAAACAGACTAAAAAAAAAAGAAAAAAAAAGGGGGACAGACATGCAGAGGACAGGTGGATTCAGGTGTAACAGTCGGAACTGAAGTGAGTTTTGAGTAAAGATTTAAATACGGAGATGTTATTAACAGAACGCAGACAGAGTGTGGTAGAGAGTTCCAAAGTTTGTGAGCAATAACACTGAATGATCTGCCGCCCATTATAGAGAGGCGGTACAGAGGAACAGCAAAAAAAGCCAGAATCGGAGGAACGTAGTGAACGAGTCGGAATGTAGGGGACAAGCAGATTGAAAAGATAATTGGGAGCTAAGCCATTTATAGATTTAAAAACAAGGAGAAGAATTTTGAATTTGATACGGTAGACAACTGGGAGCCAATGGAGATCAGACAAGATTGGGGTTGTATGAGCAGAGCGTTGGGTATGAGTGAGTATTCGAGCCACAGAGTTTTGAATATATTGTAATCTGACGATGGAGCTGGCAGGTAGACCAATAAAAAGGGCGTTACAGAAAGCAATGCGTTATCCATGTATTTATGGACATTGCTTTGTGCACTTGTGTAAAGTCATGTTGGAGCTGGTGTGGGGTTGTTTTTCAGTCATTGTCCTCAGCCCCTAAGTTCCAGTAAAGGAACTCTTCAGTATACCAAGACATTTTGGACAATTTCATGCTCCCAACTTTGTAGGAACCATTTGGGGACGTCCCCGTCCTGTTCCGACATGACTGTAATCACTTTCATTTTAAACAATCTGATTTCCACTCGCAAATTGGACTTGGCTAAAACAAGGTGATAACAGCGCCTTCTCTGAGCTCCTCTCTCCCGGCTGTTCGTTTGTGAGTATGCCCGTGAGTGTCCCGTCTCAGTGGAGGACACAATCAGTAAATGACCCTACGAATCAGCATGGCCACACACTGGACCTTGTAATTTCACATCTCAGAAATAACTGAGATTTGTATTTCGGACCTCCTCCCTGTTATCTTTAAATTTACTGTTCAACTCTCTACTATCAAATCTTTTACTCCAGCCTGCCGCCGCCATTCCATCACTTCCACCACAGCTGGAGAGTTTGCTGACGCATTCATCAACATTAGTTTTTACATCCAGAACGAGCTACCTCCTCCCTCTACTCCACCTGCTCAGGGATTTTGGACTCAATTGCAACCAATGAAAACCAATCCTGATCTTTGGCTTAATGATGCCACGATTTCCCCGATTTTCTCCCCAATTTAGTCGTGTCCAATTCCTCCCCGTCACTAGGGGGCTCCACATTAAGGCTACTACTACCACTCAGCCGGGAGAGTCGAAGGCTATCACGTGTTTCCTCCGAACCGCGTGACGCCAGCCGACCGCATCTTTTCGAACTGCTCGCTCACGCACCGTTGAGGGCGGAGTAACACACTCACTCACTCATCTTCTACATCGCTTTATCCTGTATTTAAGGTCACAATGGCGGAGCCTATCCCAGGAGGCTTAGGGCACAAGGCAGGGTACACCCTGGACAGGGTGCCAATCCATCGCAGGGCACACA
>JAOVVA010112925.1:0-11494 GCA_028565275.1 Leiocassis micropogon | reverse complement strand
AAATAAATAATTATACAAAAACACTAAGTTGTGCAACTTAACTTTCAGAACTAAAAGTTTCAAAATCTACAGCTCAGACATAATATAAGCCTTTACTGACAATTTCTGTCGTTTTCTCTTACTGCTTTCTTTTTCTCTCGGCTCACTGATATTTTTTATCGCTCCTTTCCATTTTGTAGCCCGCGACAGAACGCTCCATCAAATCAATACACAGCTAACTGTTTGCGTCTCCTTCCGCTTTGTGGGTGACATAAGCGCTTTTTCTTCGTCGGTGTTTACTGGCGGCCTGCACCCGGCAGCACGCTGTGTCACGCCAAACAAATAATTGCGCAAAAACATAACGCAAGGTTTTCAAATTAAATAAAAGAAGCTTCGAGGCAGAAGATTTAGCCTCGATCATTTTTTGTTAGATTTAGATTTCAGCCCTAGATTTTATAAATATCCCGATTCAATATGAATTTTTTTTCCGATCAAGTTACAATTTTGGGATCTTGAATTAAAAAAGAAGAAGAAAAAAAGTTGACTCATAACTTGAAAGTTTTATACTTTAGCTTTATTCAACGGCGTCACAACGGAATTGAACACGAGTAATTCAAATGTAGTGCGTTCCTTATAACATTAGTTAATCGCTGCATTTAAACGATACAAACTAACTTCAAACACAAGAGTTTAACATTTAACTTCAAATCAACTTAAACAAAAAGCTACATTTACAGTTACTGAGCAGCGCGTACCTGTCGTCATACACCATAATTATTATTTCTAAACACATTTAGCAAATAATTTACTCCTAACACACGGGATGAAAATGCGTGAATAGTGTAAGAAAATGTAAGGAAAAAAAAAAAAAAAAAAAGTAAGAAATGTTGACGTACCTTCATTTTGCCCTTGGCGGACTCGGCGGCCGAGCGAGAGCTCCTTCTCGTCTCCGTCACCTCGGGCTCTGCTGGTTGCTGGAACACAGACGGGAAGGGTGAGAAACTTTATATAGTCTGTTTAACCTTTACAGCTGTTTATTTAAAGATTTTGCTGATCTGTATAGTGATGTTAACAGGACACACTGTCCCAAAGTCCTTAAATCACACGAGCTGGAAATGACGGGGACAAGAAAAACTCCCAGAGAGAGAGAGAGAGAGAGAGAGAGAGAGAGAGAAAGGAAGAAAGAAAAAGTGTCTGTGCTCTTCTGGGTGACGGCGTGGAGTGCGATCAAAAGTGATTAAGCTTAAAACTAACAGGGCGGAGCGCGCTGAAGTGTTTGAGGGACGAGCGATACGGGAAAAAATATCACACCGCGATTCTAAATGTCGAGTTACTCATAAAACTATTCACAATACAGATGTGCCGAGTTAAAAAGTATGAATAACTATTATAATAATCTGGTGTAATAATACTTAAAATATGAAAATATAGTATTTATTTCATTTTAATATAATTTTTTAGATAATTATATCAGTTGCGTCAAGTAATACAGTATTTAAAAGAAAAAAATGACGTGTTAAAAATATTTTGCTTCATACAAAAACTCAAAATCTACTTTTTAAATAAGTATAAAACATGAAATAGTAAATAGTACAAAAATTACAGACTTTAATATTCTAGTATTTTTTTGTACTTAATTATTTACTGTTTCATGTTTTATTTAAGCTAAAAAAAAATTATCTACTTTTTAAACAAATATTTTTGCTTAAAAAGCCAAGAAAAAGTATTTTAAATAATTAAGTACACAAAATGACTGTCATATTAACTGCTTTAAGTCAGGCTGTAATTATATATCTATTTTTTAATTCTGTATTTTTTTTAAAAAGAAAAAGAAATTGTAGTGCAATAAAAAAAAAAGATGTAAACGCTATAAAACGGAACATTTCACAATATTTATATTTCCATATTCTAAAATACTCTGTTATCATTCTAAATATCGTGAAATATTTTGAGACTACACTCCGAGTTACCGGTTTTTGTTTTTTTTTTACTTAAAAAATGAACACTGCTGAAGTTACAGTGAACTTCATAAATACAGGTGGTCTATCATAAATCAGGACACACCTGCAATGTTCATATACTGTATAGGTTTATTTATTTTAATGGTGGTTTATATAAAGCAACCTCAGGTGCAGGTCCGTGTACATGAATGAACTTATAAATGAAATCGGGAAAAACAGACTCAAGTAAATACCAACAAGTCTCACTTTGGTAAAAAAGTTTTCAATAATATAAATATTAAACATAAAATAAAATAAAATAGTGACTTGTATTTATTTATTCGCAGTTTTATCAAACACAGTCCTTTTTTTTTTTTTTTTTTTACAACTTCACATGATTAAAATATTCTTTACAATTTGCCTATTTTTAAAAAGTCAATAATGATCGGTATTAATATTAATATTCTCAGGCTCTGCTTTCACATTAGAACCCTGATTCGAACCCTCCGTGCTTACATTAATATTGTCCATACCTGAATAAACACACACACACACACACACACACACACATTCCTGACACGGTGTCATGTGAAATTCCTGAGCAGTGAGGTGTGAGGTGACTCGTACCTTCCTCTTTCTCCCACGAGGACGTGGAGCTCCAGCGGAGGACTCGGGAGTCTTCAGGGGCTCGTGCTGGACTTCTTGTTCGGTTTTCAGCTCTGGTTCTTCTGCAAGTAACACAGCCCACTTAAGCCTGTTTTTAACCGCTAGTGTATCTGTAGTTACGTAGTCTTTCTATCCCATCATCGTATTGGTGGATATGCGTGAAAATGTCTCTAATCTTCGACAATCTCAGGTCGAAACGGCACTAAATTTCAGCTTGTAACTAAAGGACTGTTTTTACGACGTTCACTTATTCACTCTACAACTTCTCCTGAGATCCTGCAGAACATCACGACATCGTTAAGACCCTGATCAAAGAGCATCTTGTATGTGCGTTAAACCTAAATCTTTCCCGTGTCGGCTGCATCTCATTCAGAGGCTCGATGGCTTCAAGTAGGAGAAGACAATAACATGTGCAATCTCAACACATCTCATTTCGTCCGCGCGAGAGAGAAAAGCGACGATGAGTAAAGCGGGTTGAGTGTTTCTGCTTCTTGTGCGTCCTGACAATTATCATCAGCCCGAGAGACCAAAATAAATAAATATATAAATCCTCAAGTGATGAAAATCAATTCTTGGATTAATGAGTTTGGGGGGAAAAAAAGTGCTGTGAGAGAATGTTCTGAAAAACAGAGAATGTAAACAAACAGGCAATTTATTCCCTCAATCTGAGATGATGAAGCAAGAAAAGGCCAGAATGCAGCGTTACCTCAGTATACGAGTTTAATCGTTTATACAGAGTTTACTTACAAGCTCTTACGGGGAAATTTCGTATTGTGAAACGCATTTCCCCACGGGATGTACAGTCGACGCCCCGCAAAGCTGTGGTTCAGAGTTAGCAGCCTCAGTCGTTCGCGTATTTTTCCTTAGAACTTAACTAATAATTATAATTGCTTGTGGAAACCTGCGAAAACCGCAAATAGCCTCCGCAATTTTTTTAAATGTTAAAAAAATCATTTTTCAAGCGCTTTACTGTACAGTAGACGAGTTTAACCTTTACATTCCTTTATAAATTCTTTTTAAGGGTAATGTATAAAACTGAGTTTGTTGTAATGAAGTAAAAGGGAGAATATTTAGGGTTTAAGGGTTTATTTATAGCCGTTTTTTTTGGACCACATCCAAAATTTGCGGGTTTTCACAATTAGCAGGTGCTCTAAGGAACGTATCTATCTATATTAAAAAAAGCACGAGCTCTCCACTCATCTCCCCGAGCTCTCAATAAATCTACAAAAGAATTTCTTTACTAGGTAAACTCTTATGTAGAATATCACGCTGAGAATGTTCTGGAATATTGTCACGGACAATAAAGGGATAATAAAATAAAACATTTTGACCGTCACCTGTCGGATGATCAGGTGCAGCAGTAACGGAAAGCCGCGTTTCTTCATCGTTCTGGAAGGCGGAGTCTGTGGTTTCGGGGTCTTTAGCGAGCGGCTCGTGATGCGCGGCGAGTTCGCTGATTTCAGCCGAAGCTTTGAAGGCACGGCGACATCCGAGAAGAAGAAGGGGCGGGGACAATAACACAAACGCATATCAAAAATTACCTCAGAAATATATACAATACGTATCGAGACAAATGTATCACAGTATTAACATTACACCTGGAGGTTGCCGAGCGTTAGCGCAGCGGACACACCGCTGAAGTAATTACCTGTAGTGTCCATCGGTGGATCGTCACACTCCTCATCCATAATGGGGAAGGAGATCTAAAAGAGTACAGAATGTCAGATCAGGCATTTACACATCAGGGTTAGAGATCGACACGGACAGGGTTCTCAAACTTCAAAAATCACGTGTGTAAGAATGTGTTCAAATAAAGAGAAAAAAAATTTAATAAAGTCACTGTAGCAGATATAACGTGCTGTATAAACACTGAAATAGCTGAACACAGACGAGGCTGATCGTGTGTACACGCCCATCTTTGGCAGATGCTAATGAATATTCATGAGTGGCTGGATTGATTTTCTTGGCAGATTCTGTAAAAAGCTTGTTTTTTTTCGCGAGTCAGCTCTATGTCCGCCGTAATGGTTGTTTTGAAGAAAATTATAATGAGGTTTCGGGTCATGTGATCTCAGAGCCATGGAAGGGAGGTCGGGCCTAATTAGTATACTAAAAACACAGGCTTTTTTTAAATCTTTTTTTTTTTTTTATAGACAGATGTGCAAAGCCTAAACAATAACAGTATCACTCTTCATTTTTATAAATATTCTTCTGATTTATTGTTGACTCTGTAGTCTGAATTAATCTTTAAATCCAAACTCATTCTTCTCTCTCTCTCTCTCTCTCTCTCTCTCTCTCTCTATATATATATATATATATATATATACACACACACACACACACACACACACACACACACACACACACACTAGATGTGCCCACGACTCTGTTCGCATGGAATTTAATTGCACGCTTAAGTGCGTTTTGAAAAAAAAAAATACAGCGCTGAAAAAATACTATTGAATTTTGAGTTTAACTAATCATTTTTTCAAGGTCGATTTTTTTTTTTTGATATAAGGGTGTGTTCCATTTAAATTTCAAAGTAGCATATCGTCTCTTCCCGTGGCCCAATTGTAATGAAACAAAGCCTATATGTTACCTCAGGCTCGACCAAATACACCTGTGAAAACCCCATTGAAATACGTTCAAGTTGTTTTTACGTGATGCGAGCACAAACAAACAGACAAACAAAAATTCCAAAAAACATCTTGATGTGTTCTATTACTCATCTAACATCCTGTAAATTATTATTTTTTGCAAATATCTTCAATGTACAGACCACTTTACAGTTTTATTATACGTACAGATATATCCTGCTATTTTCTGCCATCAAAAGAATAAAAAAAAATAACTCTAGCTATGTTTACATTTATTATGTCCCATTAGCTGCGTTCACACACGGACCCTAACGTTCCAGTAACAATAATCATAAAAACCTGAGATAAATATTTTCTTTCTGCACATGTTTGCTCCACTTCAGTAATCATATGGTAGGATCAGGGCCGTGATCAATCACGCTGGCGTATTTCACCAACACTACATGACGTAACCAATGACGAATGTTCAGAGCCACGATTTTTAATCTGTAGTGATTTGTAGTAAAATTTTTGGAGAAAAAAAAAAAAAAAAAAAGGTTTGGGGCATAAAGTAAACAGACCGTTGGCGCAGCGGTAACGGACGGTAATGGATGGCACTCTGGAGCGCTCACATCAGTTACGCTGCTAGACAAATCACGTCAGCTCACACGAGCGGAAGGAGCGTATAGCGCTGTTACACCGAAGGGGCGTGGCTTAGCAGTAGCTCATTTACATAAAACACGGAAACAGCACGTATGGAGGAGGAGTGGAAATGATGAAAAAAAAAATGCAGGGAAATTATCTGCTTCCAGCTGGAGCATTCACACACACACACACACACACACACTTTAATGGAACTCTGAGAACCTGTGTTAACTTAAATTTAATCTGTTAATTTAAATAAATAGCAAAATACGGGACCTTTAAAGCTAAGGAAGTCTTGATGATTATATGAGCGGACATTTTGTTTGTTGTCTCGTAGTCATGGAGACCGAAGAGTTTAAAAGTAACCGGTTAATAAAGAAACTTCTCATGAAAGGTCAGACCTTTTGGTTGAGGAGAAACACCTCGTCCTCATCGCCGTCCATCCCTCCGTCCCCATGGGTGCGCGTGCTCAGGACCGGAGACGCCCCGTTTCTTTCGGGGCTGCAGAAATCGGGCTGAGGCAGAGGCGGCTCGAACCTCTGTGGCGTCTTGAGGAGGGAGTGTTTGCGCCCGGTGGACGAGGGCAAGCACGCGGCGGGCGTGGCACCTTTCTGAAGCGGGGTGCTCGGGGGTAGATTTTTATCGAAGAACTCCGGGGAGAGGGGCGCGCCGAAGCGTACGCGCTTCTTTTTGGACGCGCAGGAGACCTCTACGTCACCTGAGGGAACAGATATGAGGCGGAAAATGAAAAAGGGAAACTTTGATAACACTTTCCAAAAGTAAAAAAAATAAATAAATAAATCTATCAAAAACATGATAACGTGTTTGATCTTGTAGGTTTAAAGGAAGAAGGGGTGGGTAAAACAAAAAAAAAAACTATCGCAATGAAACTGTTTGTTTGCAGCTGTACTTTATTAAAAAATAAATAAATAAATAAGTGTGTTGTTTCTTCAGTCACGTCTAACGTACCCGGTTTCATCAGCTCGGGTTTGGACAGCATGGGTAGAGACATGAGCTGAGACTGCGAGTCCAAACCCAAACCCGGCGCCATCCTCGGGCTTTTAAACTCCACCTAAATATATCAAGGGAAAAAAATAATAAATAAACACACGCCAATGTTAGATATTAATGAATTCCCTTCCTGTTTAAGCCTTGCTCTACTTTGTGTGTGCCAGCTCAGCCCATCTGCGCCGTATGCTCGACTCCACCGAGGCCAGCGCCGGGTAAAGGCACATAAATCATCGTCACGTGACGCGGCGCGTCCTGAAAGAAAACGTCCACACAATCTGTGTACCGGATTGTCCTTTCATTGATGCAGAACTTTTACTCTTCGTAAGCTAATGGCGTTGGCGCTCACCCGCCATGCTAGGTTTGGAAAAAAATATAGTAATAATAATTTTTTTTTTTTTTTTAAATCAGCAGGATTTAACCGCTCTGAAATTTTTTCATTTTTCTTTTATATAAAAACACGAGGGAAGGAATCAGGGGGAAAAAAAAAGTAAATTTCTGAAAAAATAAATTTCCTGACAAATGGTTTTTTTTTTTTCTTCTTCCAAGCAAATTAGACGTGAACAATCCGGACCGGCGCTTAGCGTGATCACTATCCTGTTGTTTTTGCTTTTTTTTTTTTCGTGACTGTGAATATTTCCTTTCAGCAAATTACACATGAAACCTCTAACGCAACTCCCCGTGTGTAATGGTGTCCCTGATGTCTCTCTGCTCTAACTTTGCTTCTTAATGAGGCAGCGAGGACGCCACGTTCTTCTGACGCCTTTTTTAAGCCGAGATGATTACAGAGAGAATAAAAACGACAGAGAGAGAGAGAGAGAGAGAGAGAGAGAGAGAGAATGTAAATGACATGGCTGGAGTTGAAGCTTGTAAGAAAAAAGGGCTGCACGGAAAACACAATAAGCTAATACTCCTAGCGTGTGAGGTCTAAAATAGAGCTAGCGCAGCGGAAATTTCCAAAATGCTCTTATTTTTTCTACCTTCAACGAGAGTGCAGGAAGCTACAGGAAGCAGGTGCTGCTTCTTAAAGCTTTAAAAACACTGAACTGCTGCATTGTAGAACATCGTGCTTTTTCATCCTGGCTTCTGGTTAATTAATCAAATAATTTACTCTTTAAATTAACAACCTCGTTTATGACAGGTTATCATTTCTATAGTAACGACTCAATTAGATTTCTGGTCATTGCAATTTTCTATTCGATTCAATACCGTTATTGATTTTTGTCCGATTTGTTTCAAACTACTAAAAGTATATAATCATTGAAATGCTGTGTATCTTATGCTGTTGATTACAGCAAGTCCCCGACTTACGAACAAGCTCTGTTCCGAAAGCACATGCATAAATCGGATTTGTTCGCAAGTAAAGCATAAAAAGGAATAATAAATCAATAAAAAAAACAACCGGCGGTCCCAGTCCCAGGAAGACGTCAGGACGAGGACAACGCTACATGGTGTTTACTGTCCGCTTAAACAGACGCCATTTTGTCTCTGAGCTGTTTTCCCACTGTATTGGACTGTGAGCTCTGTTTTGTTGAGGATTTTCCAATATTAGGATTATTCTCGATCAGGACAGACATTTTCTATCATCGTGCTCCCGGACTGATTCACTGAAACCGGTGAGGTCGAATCATTTCTCCTGCACCGACACACACACACACACACACTGTACTGACCTGCGGCTCATGGTTCGGAGTGTGTGCGAGAGCCTCCTCCTCGATAGGCTCCTCCCACATGCTCCGGTGAGGAGTTCCCCTGCGGCGTCTCTTCGATAGAGGAGGGGTTACAGGAGCGAGCCGGTTCTCCCTCTCCTCAGAGCCGCCATCAACGTCTGCACGCAGAAAAAGTTCGACACTCGTTAACGAAGGTGGTGAGATACTCGAGGCGCAGGAAGGGGTGTGGATGAGAATCTTTTTTGACACGTTAGTAGGAGACACAGAGAGAGAGAGAGAGAGAGAGAGAGAGAGAGAGAGACGAGCACAGGAAAAGACTTTCTCATGCATTCCAGTGCAGCTGTACAGTTTCCTCTTCTCTGACACTCCGTGAGTGTTTATATATAAAAATTACTCACCACAATTTCACACTCGCATCACATCAGAGTTACTGTACTGACAAGAAGGAGGCTTGGAGATGCTACTTAAAGTCTGGACTCAGCTGTTTCTGTACAAACCACGAGAGACTGTCAGCCACAACGTGCACTAAACTAAACTATAAAAGACAGCACAGACGATCCCGGACAAACTTTTTCTATTTTCTGACTGTATGATGGTGCGGTGATCTCTTCCCTGACTAGATATTACGGTGTAAAGCTAGGTGGCGCCAGTGAGCTGAAGCTAGCGCTATGAAAAACAGAAACAAGCCATTGTACAGAAAGGTTAGGGACATTAAAGGAGGGGTTTACCAGGATGCAACTCCATCATAAATCAATGCAGTTTTTTAATCTGCTAATTTAAAAAGGAAAAAAAAAAAAGTGATTAATAGACATACACAAAACTGTATGTCACGGGCATGTACTTTAAAGTCTGTAACGATCTGCTGAAGCTTTTGGTAGAGACTAAGTATCTTATATTCGAATAAATATGCTGAACTTAAATATGCTGAGCTAAAAAAAAAATAATAATAAAAAAAAATATATATATATATATATATACACATCACTAGAAATCTCTGTGTCGCCAAAAAAATGTGCTGTTGCACCACCTGGAAAAAATATATATATACTGTATATATTGTGCAACTTTTTCCTGTTTTTTTTTTTGCTTGTTTTTGTAACTATATTGATACTTGTACGATTATGCAATATTTTAATTATTTGGAATATTTACTATAAATAAAGCTATTATAAAATGCTATTTTAATTAAAACAAAATCTTTCTTATTGGCCCAAAAAAATAAATTATACAATAATAATAATAATAATAATAATATAACATTTTAAAAAATGCAAAGGATTAGGAATTGCATGATAAATATAATATTTTTTATATACTGATACTGAACAATACATAATTTCTCAGAAGCGTCGATAATTTTTCTTAACACTTTTTTAATAAAACCGTTTTTGTAAAGTCCAGACTGCTTTTATGTTTTCCGTTTTTCTGTTTTATATATATTTATTTTATTTATTTTTTTACACACACACACACACACACACACACACACTTTTAAATATAAAAATTTACAATTTAACATCTGAATGACTTCACTGCATTATACACTTTACACTTTTTATACAGTTAGAGTTTTTTAAAACGTAAAGCTGCATATTTACAGATTTATTGATGTTTTTACTTCAGTACTTCATAATTACACATTTACTTAAATAGTAAATGGACCCTTTTACAGTGCTGAGGATAAAGTGTGCACTGTAAATTAAATTAAATAAAAAATTATAAAAAATATATATATATATTTTATTATTATTATTTTTTTAATAATTTTAATAGCTGAATGTTTAAACATAAAATTACCTCAGGATCATGTTACAGTTTTGTGAAATGACGCTATAAATGTAAGTTATATTCCGGTCGGTGGTGAATTTATTTATTTACCGTTACAGTCCTGAAAAGTGTTTAAGGGTAAAAAAAATTAATTAAATAAGAAATTCGATATGAGTAGATCTTTAGAAGGCGCACGTCTGATCCCCAGGGCGACTCCGTTTGAAGTTGAGATCTGACGGCGGAAGAGCTTCAGGATCTAAAAGATCTAAAGGCTGGATTTCTTGAAACTGAACAGATTAACAATAAATTGTGTTTTCATTAACTAATTTTTTTTACACATTAACAGTTCTTTGAGTTGTTGTTGTTTTTGTAACTGTGACTTGACCTTCTGATCATCTTCCTCGTCTCTTTTTAACCGTCACTTTTAATCACTCGCTGGATAAAAAAAAATAGTAACAAAAAAAAAAAACACCCACCAACTGAATTAAAGAGATAAACTGACCGGACTGGGCGTGTCCCGCTCCCTCGCCCCCCTCCTTCCCCTCCTCCATCGGAGATCCAGAGCGTTGTGTATTCTCCTCGTCCGCTCCCATCAGACGCTGGAACGCGGCCATCTTCTGCTTTATGGAGTCGCGTCCCGAAAACAGAGGACTCTCCAGCAAGTGCTTTACAAGGACATGCACAACACACACACACACACACACACACACACACACAGTAACACTACTAAGACACAATCACACAAATGAAAGTGTAGAAACTATTTCAGGACAAGCTGCTGTAGGGAAACAATCATTTTTCATCAACGGCACTAACAGGACTGTTTTATTTCTCGCTGCGAGGTGAAATTTTCTGTGAATTTCCTTGTGAAAACTTAAAAGTAAAAAAGTCCCATCTTTACTCCTGACTTGCACTGGAGACTCCTTCCCTTCTGAACGGTCAATAAAAGTCTGTCGAAAGTAAAACTAAAAAATTACCGTGTGAGCTCCTGTGCACGAGGTGTTACTACGGAAACCAGAACGGATTGGAACGGAACAGAAATAGAACAGATTCGTAGCTGCAGCACTGAGCCGCTGTTCCAGGAAATTAATCAGCACCTGCGTCACAGACGGCTCGGATGGAACCACCGGTGATCTCTCACTTTATTATACAAAAACACAGGCCCTCATACAGCTGAATAACACACAGGGGCAAAGATGGAGGGGGGGGGGGGGGAAGGAGAATAGAGGGGGGGGGGAAGGGAGGG
>JAOVVA010112914.1:0-11494 GCA_028565275.1 Leiocassis micropogon | reverse complement strand
CTAGAACAGTACTGGATTTTCTTTCAAAACGTTAAAGTAACACACATGACATTAACTAATTAAGTAACAACAGCAACAGTCAGTTATTGTTTTAAGACACGGAGGTCAGCTGTTCTGGAATAGTTCTTGCAAGAACAGTATCGTCAAGTGCATTTGCAAAACCCATCAAACACCATGATGAAACTGGCTCTCATGAAGACCTTCCTAGGAAAACAAGACCAAAACTTACCTCTGCTGCAGAGGAGAAGTTCATTTAGAGTTACCAGCCTCAGAAATCACAGATTAAAGCCGTTATGAAGGCTTTAAAGTGCATAAGTAGCTGACACATCTCAACATTAACTGTTTAATGGAGATTATTGCAAATTGTTTATCAATGTAGAAAGAAATTAAAAGTAGAAAAGACGATGAAATTAGAAATTTTTGATAAGTATTGTATGTTCTAAATAATGTATTTACGTATCATACTCAAAACATTATTTTATTTATTATAGACTAGAACAAACGTGTTTCTATAATTTATTCCTTCTATCTCTCACACACCCACTCACACGCATATATGTGTGTACATGTGTATATGTTTGTGTGTGTGTGTGTTAGGAATAAGCGAGGTGGTCAAGAGAAGAACAGCCAGGGGTCTTTTCCACGAGCAGAACTGGACATGTATCTTTCAGCCTGCAAGTTCCTGGACACTGCTTTGTCTTTCCCTCCAGAGCATATGCCTCTGTTCCAAATGTAAAGAATTACATGGCAATTACTATTCAGCTGTGTGTGTGTGTGTGTGTGTGTGTGTGTGTGTGTGTGTGTGTGTGAGAGAGAGAGAGAGAGAGAGAAAGAGCGATGCATAGCATGTTTGGTTAAAAGAAAAAATAAGTTAGATGTCTGTTTGTCTTTGTATAATTACCGCTAAAAGACATGCATTTTGTTGGTTCATTTGTGTGTGTATGAACATGTGATACAGGTATCGCTGGGCCTTTGTGCCTGAAGTAGATGTAGACAGTTATGATGGGCCAGTTACCACTTTGCTGGAGGGCGAACAGGAATGTAAACCTCATGTGGTCAGGGTACTGGAAGGCCTTCACAATCGTTATGGGGTAAATGTTGCCAAATTGGCATTTCTTTGAGCACATGTACAAACACTTTTAACTTTGAAGATGGTAACTATGTGCAAATTATCCCTGCATGTTCAAAATAGATGAGGAAATAAAATTATTTGTTTTGAAATTAGTTTTGGAACAGTTACTCATTTAAAGTGCTCATTGAACCCCTGAGCTTGACCTACATGTTTTAGGAGCTGAATGGAACGGTAGGAGAGTCCGCATCTGAGTGCATGGAGTTCCCGCTTCTCAATTTCCACTCACTTTCATCCATCACACAGCTTGTGCCGTTCCTCCAAACCCTGTGCTGCTCCTTCTGCAGCTCGACACCCTTTCCTCATCCTCCCGCTGACTACCCGCCATCGAGTGCAGACAAAGTGCTGCAACGCTTAGAGCACATCACGGAGGAAGAGTTTCTAGACGGTATGGATTCATAAGACTCAGGCTTTTAGCTAAGCATTTAATTTTAAACTGGATGCTCTGTTTTTATCTTACCCTGCTAGTCCATCTTAACTGCTTGGAGAGCGTGAAGAAGTCAAAGACCTTGTAATGTGAAATGTGATTTTGTTTTGTCTGTTGTGATTGAAATTTTTTTTCTTTTGTAATATTGCAGTTCAATGTAAACCCTTAAGGATTTAAGTTCATTATATCAGTTAATTACTTTTATGTTAACATTTTATGTTATAAGGATGAAAAGACTGGGTATTTGACATTATGAACAATAAAAGATTTGTCCAAATTTGTCTAACCAAAGGACTGCTCAAATCTAAGTCAAAATTTTTATATTAGATTAATTGTCAAGCCTTAAACATGGTTTGAGGTTTTATACTGCAGCAAGTGCATACAGCTTTTGTGATACCATGCACAAATGTATTGTATGCGCAAACTAAATCTTTGTGACATTTATTTCATGAGACGTTTGTTTTTCCCCTGTGGTTTTAAATAGAGCTATGCATGTAATCTAGTAAAACAACACATGAAGCTCAGTTTTGGCATTTAAAGGATTTCATAATGTGCAATATTTAGGTGACACTTGTGGTTTAACGAGTATTGATGACAAACGGAATATTGTGGGTGCTGCTAAATCATAATCATGAATCAGGAGCCGTGTTGCTTGATAACTTATTGTAATCTATTTGGTTCGTTCCTGAGAACCATGTCTGTAAAAAAAAAAAAAATTACGTATTTATTCATCTTTGTCCTTGGACACCTTATAAAAGACCATGCATTTGGTTTTATCATTACCCAGCTTTTATGCTTCGTCCACTTTGTTCGGTGGTGGTGAATCAGTAAGGTTGAGCAGCTGGTCACAATGGTTTGGACATTTCCTTAACATACTTGATCAAACCTGTAAATAGTAATGGGAGTCGGTAACCATTCCGTAATCAACCAATCTGTGCAAATAAACCAGTTGATGATTGATTATTAATCGGTTTAACCACATAATACAATGCTTTTTTGATACTTAAAGGGATATTTGGCTTAAAAGTCGGCTAAGTCTTTAAAATTTTAAATCAACACATTGAAGTGCATATAATTACATTGCCATAAGTCTTGGTCATTCTAAATTTTCCTGCTCTGTAACGCGAGCATGAAGTTTATCACCTGGACTGCAAGTAGAGTGTAAGTAATCGGGGCCAAATTCCATAACACTTTGTATGTACAAAAATACATTACAAGTTCAGCTGAGACTCATATAAAGGTTCTGTTGTCCCACTTAGCTAAATCAAGTTGGTACTTTATCTTTCAAAGTTACAATGTACAAATGCAATTTTTTTTTCTTTCATGGCTTGTTCCGATTAGATATATGACTTTTTTTCCCCAGAAAAATCTTACAGGTCACCTTGAGATACATCATCTTCTGTATACTAGGCCATACATCATTTAAACTGTATCATTGTAATTGTTATAAAGAACGGAAAAAACTAACAAACCCTCATCTTTCATTGCATTCAGGATTGAAGCAACACATTTTTTTTGTGCTTTGGGTCTTCTCAACAACTCTCTCACTTTATTGGTGAGCTTTTATTTTATTTGAGAAACATACACATACGTGAGTCTGCACACACGTGATTGCGGTTAGAACGAAACTTGTCTTTTCTTAGTGGATGTATTGCTTTGGTAAACGAATTAAACACAAGGGCACAATTTAGGTTAAATGGGTTTATTACCACTTTGTTACAGTTAAAAAAAAGCATGTTTTATTGCACCTTAAGATGACACAACAGTCATAAAATAATATTAAATTAAATATGATCCATTTAAATAAAAAGTGTTTAATTCTAACAGTAAATTTTCATGTTTTTGGGGCATATTTCCGTCGTATATGTTGAAGTGTCTGGAAGAAAGTTATAGTTTTAGGCTTAGTGTTAAGTGCATCGTATTTCAAGTTTGTTTTTTACATACTGTATACAAATATACTGTCTACATGTTTAATAAGTAAATGACACATGAGTTGTTTATTGTGCTTTTCTTGTAAACTGGCTTTCCCTCTGAAAACCTGTTAAGCTTAAATGTGAACTGAGTGTTTAACTGGGTCGAGCTGTTTCTTTTCAAATACATATATTGTTTATGACATTCTTTATGACATTACATTGACATTGATTTTTTTTATTTTTATTTGTGGCTATAATTTAACATGGGAAATATTAGGGTGCTTATACACTACCAGTCAAAAGTTTGGACACACTCCATTTTCTTTCCTGAATTTTAATTTCTTTCACATTGTAAATCAATGCTGCATCCAAAATATGCAATAACCTTCTTTAAACAGTTGATAATAAGATGTGTCTGCTACGCATGCTCTCTAGAACCTTCATGATGGCTCTAATCTGAAGTTCTAAATGAACTTTTCCTCTGCAGCAGAGGTAGTTTTGGTCTTGCGGATTTAGCCAGTTTAATTGTGGTGCTTGATGGGCAAATGCACTTGACAATACTATAACTTTTGGCTGGTACTGTATAAAAAATCTGATCTTATACCCATATGTACATGAATACACTGGAATACACTGGAACCTGTATATAAATATGGCAGACATTACTGGGTATTTAAAACAGTAAGGGCTGTAATAATTACATACCAACCATGTACCAAATACAAAATTAAATATTACATTTTATCAGCCATTAAGTTGTTCTTTGCTTTTATATTGACCTATATAAACTCGACCTAAATAAGTATGATTATTGCTTTGTTATTACATGCTTGATGGCACGGTGGCTTACTTGTTAGCACTGTCACCTTGCACCTCCAACTTCCGGGTTCAATTCCCTCCTTGGGTCTGTGTGCATGGAGATTGCATGTTCTCCCTGTGCTTGGTGGATTTCCTCCAGGTTCTCCAGTTTCCTCCCACAGTCCAAACACAATTTGGCATTTCCAAATTGACCGTAGTGTGTAAATGAGTGAGTGAGTAAGTGTATACAGCCATGGCCAAAATAGTTTTTCCAGAAAATCAAGTATTTCTCATAGAAAAGTATTGCATTAATACATGTTTATTCCCTTTGTGTGTATTGAAACAAAAAAAGGGAGGGAAAAAAGCAAATTTGACATAATGTCACACAAAACTCCAAAAATGGGCTGGACAAAATTATTGGCACTCTTTCAAAATTGTAGATAAATAAGATTCAAGTTGTGATGCTCCTTTAAACTCACCTGGGGCAAGTAACAGGTGTGGGCAATATAAAGATCACACCTGAAAGCAGATAAAAAGAAGAGAAGTTCACTTAGTTCTTGCATTGTGTGTCTGTGTGTGCCACACTAAGCATGAACAACAAAAAGAGGAAAAGAGAACTGTGTGAGGACTTGAGAACCAAAATGGTGGATAAGCAGCCCCAAACAAGTTCCAAAGAAATTTAAGCTGTCCTGCAGGCTCAGGGAGCATCAGTGTCGGTGCGAACTATCCATCGACATTTAAATGAAATTAAACGCTATGGCAGGAGACCCGGGAGGACCCCACTGCTGACACAGAGACATAAAAAAGCAAAATGTACTTGAGTAAGCCAAAATTCTTCTGGGAAAATGTCTTGTAGACAGATGAGACCAAGATAGACCTTTTTGGTAAAGCACATCATTCTACTGTTTAACAAAAACGGAATGATGCCTACAAAGAAAAGAACACAGTACCTACAGTCAAATATGGTGGAAGTTCAAAGATGTTTTTTCCAAAGGGTATGCAACCAAATATTAAGTAAAGGGTGCCAAAAATTTTGTCCAGCCCATTTTTGGAGTTTTATGTGACATTATGTCAAATTTGCTTTTTTCCCCTCCCTTTTTTGTTTTGTTCCAATACACACAAAGGGAATAAACATGTGTATTGCAAACGTGTTAATGCAATACTTTTCTGTGAGAAATACTTGATTTTCTGAAAAATTTGAGGGGTGCCAACACTTTTGGCCACACATGTTTGCCCTGCGATGGATTGGCACTCCGTCCAGGGTGTACCCTGCCTCATGCCCCAAGTCTCCTGGGATATGCTCCAGGCCCCCCGCAACCCTGTGTACAGGATAAAGCGGTATAGACGATGAATGACTGAGTGAATCATACAAGCCTTATTCTATTATGTTATTGTTCCTTGATATTTTTGTATAGTACTGCAGTAAAGTATATATTATTAACAGCTAGTAAATACAATAAGGTGTAGTATGAGAATATAATATTGATTATCAAGATTCTCAGTTACTATAGACAAAACTTTATATAATATACAGATCTTCTGATCATCTTTCATACAGGCTTCTTGCATGGGTTTCTGCTTCTCTATCACCCTTTTGCCTTCTGGGGAAATTAATAGATTTTTATTAGAGCTGAACTTTTTCTAACCCATTATTTTTTGACCTTGGTCCAGTTTACATCAGTCAATCTCCGGGCTGGGACAGTCTTATTGCACACACGTTACCTATCTATAAAATTCAGTTACCTGTAAATGCTGGGTTGTTTCTGTAAACACATTGTTGGGTTGTTTACGCTGGGTCAGAATTCTGGGTTATTTCGGGTACTTTAAACACATTGTTGGGTTGCTCTATGTTGGGTCAAATTAAATTTGTTGTTTACAAATGAACACCTGGTTGGGTTTATTCTTTATTCTCTGGTTTCTCCAAACGGCAGCCTGCAAAATGTTTAAAATATAACTTATTGTGTCACAAAGTGTAGATTTAAGAGTTGTTAAAGCGAGAATGTATGTGTGTACAGCTCAAAACATCAATCGGTTATTAAATATAGCTTCTATTTAAAAAATTGCCCTAACCAACGATTTTGGAGATTTGTGCTCTAGGCAGAAAAGACAGGTGCTCAGAGAAACAGCTGTCAGTTGAGGCCAGAACCGTCTTCATGGTAGAGTAAAACCGTCCCCCGAACACCGGATGCATCCCAAAGAGACACACGGGGCATCCATGTCTCCAACCGGAAGCGGGGCACCAGGATGAGTCAGGCAGGTTCAGAGGGCAGAGGGAGTCACTAGCAGCTCAGGAACGACATGTGTAGCTCGACAGAAAGAGGGAAAGAGAGAGAGGGGAGAGCAGAAGAGGAGAGATAACAGTATAATACGGTTATGGTATAATACTGTATATCGCGGCTGTGTGACACACTTCTGAAGCGAGGGGTACGCTACTTAAAGCTGACAGTATTTTATGGTAAGTTAATATGATTTTTTACCTAAATTTTAAATGTTGTAGTTGTGGTAGGAGCAAGCTCATTTTCATGTTTATTCATTTTCCCACCTTTTTAGTCGCACTTTGATATGGAGCTGTGGGGAGGTTATGTTTTTATATTCTGTGCCGATAGTCGGCTATACTGTATTTTATGAGAAAAGTGCGTTTGTAGCACACACACACACACACATACAAAACACTACATTTACTAAATGTAATCTTAAATGTAATTTTAGGTAAATTACTAGTAATCTTCACTAAAGCTGTATGTGGCATATTTTATAATATTTTATAGTTGCCAGAAAAAGGAATTGTGTTTAATGACAGTCTTAATGTTTTCTCTTTCTGTATGTTATTTTGACCCAGCAGTTGGTTAATTCTTTGTCGAACTTTCTGAATTCTTCACTTCTGACTGGATCATACTCCGAGCACTCAGTATTTTATGGTAAGTTAATGTACATTTTTACTTTTTTTTTTTTTTAGTAAGTTTGATTTCATTGATGTTAGCAAGCATATTTTATTGTTCAAATTAAATGCTTTGATATGGTGGTGTGGGGTTATATAAATATATTTTGTTTCATTCTGTTTTTTATTATTCAAAAAATGAGAATGCGTCATCGTTTAAAACGAGCCTTATCAAATATTTATTGTAAGTTGTAAATTCATCACTTAAATATCGTATTCATCTAGGGTTTGTTGAGAATTTGAAAAGGGGTGAATGTTTTGTATTAAATCCAGATGGAGCGCCGTATCCTGTTATCCCTCACATGTTAAATAGTGAGGTAAATAAGTCAGAAATGTACACTAAATTCATGTTCACATTATGTATTTTTGTGTATTGACAAGAGAAAAAGTGTTTTTCATTAAATACATGTGTAGCTATACGTCCTTAACAAAAATGCTTGACGTAAATGTTAGTTATGTTGCAACACTTAAGTGATGGTGTGTAATCCACAGGTGGGGACCAACATGTTAAGAATGATATCTGTAAAATATGGAGATGTCTGGAGCACTGTTCCACGTTTTTGCCTTGGGAATGAGACAAGAGGAAACTGACAGACCTTTTCCCATTGTTGGAGGCAATGCTATTGATACAGACTTTTTGGTGGAGGACGTTGATGTTTGTTTTAAAGTTGTTGTTTTTTTTCTTTGATGTTAACTACACAAAGCAGTGTCTTCTCATGTTCTTCACCACCTCTCTCCAGCATACTGTAGATCAGATTGATGGACATGAGTACTCACCTCTTAAATTTTTGAGGACAACAGTTTTTCACCCCACATTTAATCAATAATATTTTAAAAAGTTTTATTCTTTTTGTTTTTAATGTCATTTTAAAGTAAAGTTACAAAGAAGAACTCATATTCTCCAGCATGCTCAGACTTGGGCAAATACAATACAAAAGCCATATGCAAAGATGCTTCTGAAAACATTTCTACATAAAAGTAATTATATAAACACAGTCAGTAAAACTCTTTGCTTGAAAATAATCAGTAATTTTGGATATTTGTTTGGTTTCATAAGTAAAACAGCTGTTAGGTTTTACTGAGTCTGCTCTAGAATGTAAGTTCTTCTGGTAACTTTTTCACACTTGCTCCTTTCTATCTTCATGCAAAACTCAGGAGCATACATTAGTGCCTTTTTTTTTTTTATCTGAAAACTGGTCTGTTATGTGATGAAAAAGTTTAATTGTGCCTTTGTGTGTGATAAGGTAGTTTAGTCCCAAGGTCAAGTATATGAGTGTGTTTATGCATGACAAAGAGTGTTTTGAAGATAATCTGCCTTAGAGGTGAAAGAGAGTCACCACAAAATAATGCTTCACCATATAAAATGCACCAGTAAAAAAGAGACGATGCTCTTTGGGGAGACCTATTGCAACAGGTTTAAATAAAACATAGGTTCTTACTCTGATGACTGATTGTTTATAATAAATAGTATTTCCATCACAGTTATGTAATATGTTACTTTCTTCACTGGCATGCAAATAGTCCTCTATAATGTTATTTATTAGGTTTAATGTTATTATTTAACATTATTTATCAGTTAATGTTCTTTTTTGAAATAGTGAATAGTTTTGTACTAAATAATGCAGACATGATAAACATATACAGTGGCATATGTGAACCTTTTGGAATTCCATGGTTTTCTGCATTAAGTTGTCATAAAATGTGACCTGATCTTCATTAAGGGTACTGGCAAATATAATTTGAAAATTATAATGAAAAAAAAAAAAAACTTCTGATCTTTCATGTCTTTTTTTTAAACACACTCTTTTACCATGTAAAATAGTAGTGGAAAAAGTAAGCGACCCTTCCCCCTAAAAGTGTAGCCTATATAGGGGAAAAATGTAGCCTGCATCGTCTTGATCAGAGTCGTGATTAATGATTTGGGTGGGCTGCAGAAGATCTTTAGATTTCCAACTGGGGCACAAGATTCTTAAGCTGATAAATGCCTGCTCTAAAGTCTTATTAATATTTAAAGTTTTATTTTTGGGAATGGCTGTATACTGTACCTGTAAAAACTGTATACCTATGCCTTATTGTACAGAACTACATAAGGGCCACTGATTTCTGACTTTTTTCTTAGAATTCTGACTTTAAATTCAGAATTTTAACTTTAATCTTAGATAAAAGAACCTTCTGAGAATAAAGTCATAACGATAATGCTCTTCGGTAGAGTATTATTGACATCTGAATGATAACAGACAACATCCTGGGTCTCCCTGTGCAATCACGTGACTGGTAGGTACGTCCCGGCTCCTGGCCACGCCCATTTAGGATTGCACCGCCCACTCTTTGCTGCTGCACGCTGCACTTTACAAACATGGCGGCGCAGACAGACCGAGGCATTCCTATAAGCGCAGTAAGTAAGCTACATGTTATAAATTAAACTATAACCAGCGAACAGTAGAGCTTAAAGCCGTACCAGATCAATGTGCAGTCCTTGTGAAAATAAATATACGCATTTCTGACCACATGTTTGTGTGATAACTAGTTTGTTCAGTGTTACGTACACGGTTATTATTTGTTAACCGACAGACACTAAGTAATTCAAGTGGCACAATGCAGTTATTTAACGACTGTTCAAAATTATGGTCATAACAGAACTACCCCGAAGTTCGCTGGTTTGTTATGGAAAAATTTCTAGTCCACCTTAAAACGCTGCCTAAGCTGCAGTATGTCGCCGCTAGATGACGACATTCACTGATTAGTTAGGACACGCCGTGAGCATGTGTACACCATAAACAACGTCTTGCTAGCGCTGTTTCTGTCTCTGTGCGCCAAATATTCGTTTCGATTTTGTATTATGTACTGATGGCCAATCGATACTCGAGTACAGGAAGGGGCGGCACAGTGGTTTAGTGCTTAGCACTGTCGCTCTCCAGGTTCGAGGGTTCGATTCCTGCCTCGGGTCTGTGTACATGGAGTTTGCATGTTCTCCCCGTTTCCTGAGAGTCACGAGCTCGACCCTTCCGGGTGTAGTCACGCCACAAGAAATCTCGCGTTTACTTTGATCTTTTGTGCAGACAGGATTGACTCTGTTAGAGGAGAATTTTGCTGGGGTGTTATCAATGTATAACCACTTTCACTTCCCAAATGATTCCCGTAAAAATCTTTTCCATATTTATTTCTTTTCTTACATTCTTCCTAAGACAATTCAGAATTAAAAAAACAAAAACAAAAAAAAAACAGGTCTGTGTTTGTAACAATATTTTACACGATAAGTGATAATATTTTTGGAAGGCATATGTTTATTAAATGTGGAGGTACAGTATATTATTGGAAATTTTATATTTATCACCATTTATATAAATAAGCATTATGGTAGAAATAAAGACAAAGACTAGCAGCCTGGTGGTGTAGTGGTTAGAACTTTTGCCTTGCACCTCTATGGTCCGGGTTCGATTCCCGTCTCTGTGTGCATGGAGATTGCATGTTCTCCCCATGCTTGGCTGGTTTCCTCCGGGTACTCCGGTTTCCTCCCACAGTCCAAAGACCTGTTGATTAGGCTAATTGCCGTTCCCAAATTTCCTGTAGTGTGTGTGTGCCCTGCGATGGATTGGCACCCTGTCCAGGGTGTACTCTGCCTCGTGCCCCAAGCCTCCTGGGATAGGCTCCAGGCCCCCTGTGACCCTGAATACAGAGTAAAGCGGTGTAGATGATGAGTGAGTAAGGACAAAGACACATGCTGTTATTCCTCATTTAGTGTCCACAGATTACATTGATGTTGGATGACAATTTAATCAGCAAGTAATGCGTCTAAAACTTCAAAGATTACATTTGACAAAATAACTACCATTTGCTACTTAATCATATACTTACATAATACTTAATGAGGTCTGTATGTATTGTAATATAAACTATAAGGAAGGTGAGTTAACTCGGGCTCATTAATTAAGACAAGTAAAAATAAATCTAAAAAAATAGCTGCTGCCATATAAACACACTGGTGTCTATATATCGCCATATTAACTGAACAAATGCCATAGCTAATGGAAGAAGAGACTTAAGGCATGTCTTCCCTGTACCCTGTGAGAAGGTGGTACCTGTCGAGCAGAGCTAGATCCACAGAGAATATATGGTGTAGTGCAGATGTGCTAAGTGCTTTAAGGTAGAGGGCTGCTGGTCCATTTACAAGATTCAATTCATTTACGAGCGTCACCTAATCACAACTGAGCCTTTTTTTCTCTCTCTTGTGCTGCGGAATTGTGGGTAATCGTCTCCCCTGCTGGGTCTTAGTGCGCGTCTCTTACTGG
>JAOVVA010112823.1:0-11499 GCA_028565275.1 Leiocassis micropogon | reverse complement strand
GCATTCCTTTACAATGTAGAAAGAAATTAAAATCAGGAACGATCATGGAGTTAGAAAGTGACCCCAAACTTTTGAACGGTAGTGTATTTTGTATTTTTTCCCTATCGTTTGGTCTCTATAGAAAGTTAGAGATTCACCCTGTTTTAGTTTTGTTCTGTTCTTCTCCCCTGTTTTACTTCAGGGCTTATAATAAAACTCCATTTAAATAGCACATGAGCTGCTGCAGCTGGGTTTGTGTGTGCTGAATGTGAATGTACAGTACTGCTTTTCTCTGAAACTCAGCAAACACACACACACACACACACAAACAAGCAAACATAATAAATCTATAAACCATTTAAATTAATGAACGTCCTTACTATTGTTATGCTCCGGAGCTGAATTTAACACTTTTAGATAAAAACATGACTGGACGTTATTGCAGTCCTTCAGTTTCTTATTTTTAGATCTTTTTGCAATCTCTAATCTAATTTTCATTTTCATTATCACATCATGAGCCTGATTGTAGTGTCCAAGCAAAACTTGAACTTTTCATGTAAAGAAATATGTCTGTTTTATAAAATGTTCCCTGAAACTGAACTGAAAGGGAAAATAAATGAATCGTGTTAAAATTGTGAACAAAATAAATTACCAAATTATCATTTTGAACATATTTAAGAACATATAAAAATTAAAAACATATTACAAATTTTGACATAAGAATAGTGTAAAAACCAATTGCATGTAAAAATCATTCATCAAAAGGATCATATGTAAACTAATAATAATAATAATAATAATAATGGAATCACATATACAAAAACTCAGAACCTCATGTAGAAAACTTTTAAAAATGTAAAATAATCCCATGAAGAATAAAAAAATATGTAAAAGAATCACATTTAAAATAAAATAAAATGTAAAAAGAAATGTAAAAATCAATTGTAAAATAATTCCATGAAAATACACAAAACGTAAAATTGTCACATTTGAAAAATAAAACTCGTATAAAAGAATCTGACTACGGCTCAGAAGGTCCCAGGTTCAAATCCCATGACCACCAAGTTGTCCCTGTTGGGCCCTTTAGCAAGGACCTTGTTCAGATGTATAATGAGATAAATTGTAAGTCACTTTGTATAAGGGCAGCTGCCAAATGCGTACATGTAAGTAAACTGTCTGAGAAACTTGTGTGTCAAAAATAAAACAAATAATAAATTGTGTTAAAAAGAGTGATAATATTACAATGAGTCCATTAAAATAAATAATCACAATAAAACAAGAAAACTTTAGCAAAGATAATTATAATACAAAGAAAAATTCTAAAATAAATAAATTAATAAATGTTCAATTTTAAAATGTCAAGATCGTTTTTCTTTTTTTTTTGAGAGCAGCTCATTTAAACCCATTCGACCTCCATTACACACGCCTTCATAATGATTTTATTTGTTTTTACACTGTTCAGTAAAGAATCCAGATGAACCAGTGAGAATGGAGGAGAAAAATCTTGTCATTTCACGCGATCTCACACACACACACACACACACACACACACACACACACACACACACAGACACACACACATGATATGCTTATAATTTTAAACCCACTTTCACACAGGCAAAAATAGCAGAGACCTTGCATTATGTGGTAAATCTGCTGATATTCAGCATCTTGGATCTGGATCTGATCGGTAAACACGTCTCTGTGAGTTTAAACACGTGCGACAGAGACAAATCCCTGTGTGTAAACACGGCTTCGGATGATGGTGACGTGGCTTTATACTGATGTGTTTAATGTTGACGCTGAAGCTTTAATCTGACGCATTAGTGGTGTGTTTATACACGTTACAGACATTTAATCAGATAAACAAAACGTTTAAATCAAGAAGGGAATCTGTATTCAATTTTTAATCATAGAGAACACTGTACACACACTGAGCACTGTATCTGAAGGGAGAAAAAAAACTAAATCTCAGATGACTGGAGAAGCTTTTCCAGCATTTTGTAAAATATGAAACTCATTTCCCCGGATCTCGAAGGGCTGATCCACCAGCGAGCTCATTAAATGTTAGCAGGACGTCTCGTACACGTGACTGGCATGAAGAGCTCAAAGAGGACAACATGAATATGAAATTAACTACTGAAGTGAGACATGCTGGAAATCTGTTCCAACAGAAGTGATATGAATTCAAGACTTTTACTGAAAGGAGGAAATGGTTTAGGACTCGCACCAGGAAACACAGACCTTCTGTATTTGTCTGTAAAGTCGTTTCGACACTTACGGTTATAAAACCCTCACAGAATGAGTTTGCCGGTATGTAGGAGTGATTGTGTAGGAGGTGTAGAAGTCTATACGCTCTCTGCATGATTCAGTGATCTGCACCCTGATGCTTTCTTACATAGTCATTAGCATATTCACAGATCCTACAGCACAAAGTCTCCTATGTAGGTCTGCTGTAAGCGATTAAACTGATCATGCAATTAAAATCATCTTTTGCTGGTCGATTCCATTCGTGGAATCAATGGGTCAGTTTTCTAATTTGTTTCACACTTCAAAAATGTCCAATTTATTCGCAATTTGCAAACGTTCAGCACTCTAGAATTTGAAAAATTCCTTAAAAACATATCACAGTTCACTCAATTACTCATCGTCTACACCACTTAATCCTGTATAAAGTGTCATAGGGGGCCTGAAGCCTATCCCAGAAGACTTAGGGCACAGGCGGGGTACAACCTGGACAGGATGCCAATCCATCGCACTCTTGGGAATGCCAACTAGCCTAATCTTCATGTCTTTGGACTGTGGGAAGAAACCCACCAAACATGGGGAGAACATACAAACTCCACATACACAGAGCTTTTTCAAAAAAACATTTTCCGCAATGTACTTACTTAGACAGCGTTCACATCACCAGACTGAAGTGAGTCTTTTTTTTACCCAATGCGACACAGATCTGATTTTTTTAAGGGCTGTCTGAATGCACAAATTTGATGTTTTCAGCTCGGATCTGAGACCCTTTCGTATGTGGTCCTAATCAAATATATATTTGATATCTGGCTATGTGACTTAAATGAGTGGTAGATCGCTTTTCATGTGACTTTTTGTATGCATCAGTCAGCACAGCAGTGCAGAATTTCATGTAAAGAATGGGAGACAGTGGAAAGAGTAGTCAGTGGAGTGTGTGGCATTTCAGAGGACGCACGTGTCTGCATTAGGGTCAGATAAAAGTAATTTATAATTATGAATGTGAACCACCATGACATGCAAATCTGATCTGACCAAAAAATTTACATTGAACAATGTGGCTTGTAGTGTGAACATAGCTAAAATACTTTTACTTTGCTGGCCTCGGTCCAGCATCCTGACGTGCACTCAACCTACAGCAAGCAGTGCCTGCCCAAGGCCACAATAGACTGTTCTCTCTGTTGTGGTCAAGAAACACTTCAACTCTCTGAAGACCACCACAGAGAGACTGAGAATGAGTTTCTTCACACAGGCTGTGCAGGCTCTCAACCAGAACTCCACATAGGACTCACTGACTGGACTTGTTTAATTTCCTTTACACCTGTGTTAAAGAACACTGCACTACTAACCACACTGCACATTTCCACATTTGCACATGACCACAGTAAATCGGTAGACAATCCGTTAATGCAGTTTTAATGACTTCACAAGGTATCCTGTATCTCTACTTCCAGAAAGCATGTTCCAGGGTTCTGAAGGCTCCTACTAGTGAGAAGGAAGAGACACTTACAATGATTTGGCTCTAATGTAAGGAGTATGCAGTGACAGTGCTTCAATACAGTTAGAGGTCATGATGATGGACACACTAACACAAACTTCACCCTCTATCACATGAATAGACTCAAACTATTTGCTAAATAAATAGAGTAATTAATAGTGTAATAATAAATAGAAGACTTGAAAAGAATGAATCATGGAAATAAATCCAATGAGAAATATCTCAAACATTGTATCTGTGTCTCTGATAGTAAGGGACAGAAAGAACAAATCTCTGATTTTAGTGATGCAACACTCTCAGGGACATCACTGCTGCGTGAGCGCGATCCACGATTTCTCACTTAACACATGCTTTTATCTATCCCGTCTTTTCCATCATCATTAACACTCCATCACTGCTGCTGTGCCACTGGAGTGTGCCGCTTGATTCGCCATGCCGTCTTTAGTAGGCGTGAGAGGAGGACTTTGAAGCCGTTGCATGCTGTAATGAGTGTGTGTAGCGTGAAGAGCGGAGGAAAGGATGGATGGATGGATGGATGGACTGGTCACTTTAGAACAGCTTCATTTGTCTTCATTTACCACACGAAAGATTCCAGTGTAGCAGATTTCTACTGAAGTGAATGCGATACACAGAAGTGCTGAAGAGATAAAAAGCATCCTCGATTTTCTCATGCATCATCAATGACTTCCTGTCAGATATTCCAGATATTTACTCCTATTTTCCTCTTATTTTTCGTAGTTATACTTATGTGATGAAGCATACAGTCTTTCTCCAGCTTACTAATGGAGCTTTGCAAGCATTCTTACAAATATGCTGAACATTCATTTTGGGGAGCTTCTGCAGGCTTCAGGATGTAAAATAGCATTAGTTGTTATTATAGTGTATGAAATATCTGTAGATCAGCTGTCATGTTTATAATGTACTAGCATTAGTCCATGTCATTGAAGGGTATATAGTTTGTAGAAATAGTTGAAAGGTTAAAGCTAAAAATAATCTGATCAGCTTTAATGTAGTCAGTGATATTATTTCAGGTTGAAGCCCACGTACACTTCTGTCTGTCTTTCTGTACGGCAGAACTCTCTGTCTAACTTATTAATACGGAGAAATCTTAATATGTAAGTGAAGCAGGTTCGACCCATGTTACACGGGCAACACGGACATGAGGCGAGGTCTTACGGGAAAAAGGGTAATTTATTAAGGAAAGTGGGTAAGGAAAGGGTTAAAGAAGGGAGGATGCGAAGAAAGGGTAGGAATGTTGTACACGTGCAGTTCTGGTGGGCAGTGCTCCGCTGGCATGCGGGCACAGGCTGGTGAGCGGTGGGCAGTGGGCAGAGTGGCAGTGTGGGCCCGCGTGGACAGCAGCTCCTGCGTAGTTCGCAAGTGCTAACTTTCCTCTCGGGGGATGGCTCTTTGTGAGCGCGGCCTCAGACAGGAATCCTCTCTGACGTCTGGCGGCTTTCCCTGGATGGGAACAGGGACCGTGACGTGTATCTCCTTGCGGCCTTTTCCTCCTCGGTGGCAGGGTCACGATATCTGGCTCAGTTGAGAGCTGAAGAGCCGCGGGAGCTCCGGCAGCTGTCCTTATTGCGGCAATCAAAGGAGTACTCATGTTTCCACTCTTGTGTCTTTTCACTCTTTTGCCTTTCAAACAGTGACTGATCCTAAGAGATAGGATACAGGATACAGTCTGAGTGATAAGACGAGGAGTGCATACATCTGAACAGAGCTCAAAGTAGATCCTCTGCATCAAAAAGAGCCAGCTGAGGTGGTTCAGGTATGTGATAAGGATGCCTTCCGGATACTGTACCTACCTAGGGAGGTGTTTCAGGAAGTGCTGAGAGTGAGGAGGCCCGGGGGTAACATTATAGGCCCTAGGGTTACAAGACATACCTGTAATGTCTCTTGTCTGGCTTAGGACTGCATGGGTATGCCTGTGTGTAAGCTTCAAGAGGTGGCAAGAAAGAGGGCATCTCTACTCAGACTGTAGAGACGACCCAGTCCCAGATAATTGGTAGAAAGTGGATGGATGGATGGATGGATGGATGTATAGCAGTGCATCATAACAGTTGAGAAATGTGGTGTGTATTTTGGCAGAATGTCAACCAGATAAACATGGTCTCACCATCTGTGCAAGACTCACACTAAAGTCAGTGAACATATCTGCTCAAACAACAGCAATGTAACTATTTAGCCTTTAATTTCAGTCAAACTAATGCTCATTTAACCAAAGCTTCATTACTATCCATGAATTTTTATTTCATTTTTCTTATCTTTGTGATACTGGGGCTTATCATCCAATTAACTTGTTGCCTGTGATTTGTTTCACATTAAATAGCAATAATTATTTATTTAATATCAGACAAGGGAGATAAATGTAGGTTTACTCTTTTTTTCTACTTTTTCCTCACCCAACCTTCTCTCAAGCACATACAGTGTTCAATATCATTGTGCGGCGTTTGCTCACGTTGTTGCAGCATTATACTTGTGCCACAACCTCAGCCAATCAGAAACTCTAGGAGGGTTTTATCGTTCCCCAACCAGTGTGTGCGAAACCGTGCCATTTTCTCCCAAAGGCGGATTTAGATATGGGCGACATGGGCAGCCACCCAGGATGGCATTTTGCACAGGGATGGCTCAGAGCACAGAAAAAGGACAAAAAAAACCTCATGATAACATTTCCATGAATGTTTTTTTTTCATAGCTTGTCTGCATGTTACATTTTTCATGTCACCGTTTGGGTCAATTAATTCTCATTGGCAAGCTGGCAAGTTCTGATGGGGAAGATCTCTCACAGAGAAATATAGATAAGATATGGAGGGAAGTTGCTGAGTGGACATTAGCTCAGGTCTCGCCACTGGAAGCCTGACTGTGGGATATAGCAGGAAAAAAAAGCGCACATCTAATTTTGTACAGCAATGCAAGGCCACCATACACACTAGAATCTACAGTGTTTTCTCCTGTTGCTGTGTTCATCGCAGCTAAAGTCTTTTTTTATCACGGTCTGGTCATCATGGTGGATATGGAGGGTGATCTTCCGATAGTTACATCGTTTTTACAATGGGTTTGACTCTTGTGCACAGGTGGCACCACAGACACACAGACATGAGGCGAGGTCTTACGGGAAAAAGGGAAATTTTATTTAGGTAAAATTGGGAAGGAAAGGGTTAAAGGAGGGAGGAAGGATAAAAGGGACGGAAAAGAAGTGAAGGTGTGCACGTGCAGGTCTGGTAGGCTGTGTCCAGCTGGCATGCGGCCACACAGTTGGCGGACAGCGGCGGTGGCAGAGTGGCAGGATGGAGCACGCGCAGGAAGCTCTTCTGCCTGCTCCCATGATGATGACCTCTCCCACTGTCACAAACCAAGACTAGCCCCTCCCAGCTCACGTCGGCTGGGTGGCTTTCCCGGCTGGGATCAGGGGCCTTAACGCAGTCCTCCTAGCGGCCTTTTCCTCTTTGGCAGTGGGGAGGCGAAGGCAGGCTCTATGCGGGAGTGAAGGTCGAGCAGCTGTTTCCCACGTTGTCCTCTCACGATTATCAAAGGGCAGCATTCCGGTCTCCTCTGTAAAGTCTCTGAGGAACGTAACATCACCCCGCTCGCGTGCCACTCTCTCATAAAATTTACCGTGCAACGTTTTTGTTTTACTTCCGGCCCTCAGACTAAACTCTGCACTTCACTTAAATAATGCAGAGAAAGCCCGAGGTCCATTAATGTTCATTCAGACTCATGCTTGACTCTCCTACACTTTCCTTTTATTCCTAGCCCTGACCTAGCTGATGTTTCTGACAACAATGCTAACCCCATATTTTCTGTCGATGTTCTAGTCTACAGTAACCTCATGGTTTTCCCTCCATGGCTTATGCCAAATACAAGCGGTTTTCTGTAGTTAAAAACGTTCAGCTGTCGTGCTTTTTCTTTGCTCTTGTCTTTTGTTTTGGATAAAGGGGTGTCCTTGACAGTTTTTACTGAAATTAGCTTTCAGAACTCTCCATGACACAGGTGTCTTATTACACAATGACATCTTCTAACCTCCTTGAACAAAGCCATGCTCCCTTACAGAATTTTGCATTTATTATCAATCCCTGTCACTATCCACATAATTCCTAGCTACTTAAGAGATGAAGACCTTTGAGAATATCTCTGTCTGGCTGATCCATGAGGTCCTTGCTTAGCATACATTAGTGCTTGACCTTTATACCAGATGTAAGACACAACACATCGCATACTGTTAGCTCACACCGAATGCCTCCATGTTTTTTTATTGTTTGATCATACCTTGTATTGTGTACACATAGTGACATATGTGGTATTTACACTTAGTAAAGCAGAATTAATGTTTTAAGATGAAATATGCAGTTTTCTTTATGCTATTTACTGAACATTCTGAATCATTAGAGCGTTTTGGCTCTCATTCTTCGCAAATTTTAAACACTTATTTTCTGTCTAGTCCCTGTACCCGAACAGTTTCAGATTAATGTTTTCAGTTTGTTAACTCACACAGTGACCTATGAATCATTTTAGTATACTGACATCCTATCTAATTTAAGGCATGAACCAGTGAGAAACACATACCCAGTTTGTTTATGTATCTTAAATCTTACAAATTCAGCATACCAAGCCAGGTCTTCCCGATCAACATCAGTGTCTGACCTCATTAACTATCTGACCATTTTGATTCATACACATTCACATTCCGTACAAACTTAAATAATTATTTTGAATGTGTAAAGCTGCTTTGCGACAAAGACAATTGTTAAAAGCGCTATACAAATAAAATTGAATTAAATTGAAATTGAATTAATGATCTACAGAATGAACGGGCACAAATTCCCATAGAAACACTCCTTCCAAGAAGAGTGAAAACTGTTACAGCTGCAAAACAACTGGGAGATTGACTCCATATTGAAGTATATACAGTATATATATATATATATATATATATGAATACAATATACTATATTAAACACAGACACATGTCATGTCTGTTATCAAGATGTAACAGTTGTGCTGTTTAGAACAAAGAGAGGTGAGAAAGGAATGGACAGAATGACATCATACAGCTTCACGTGGTGACGTTAGGAAAGATTTGTGTGAGATATGAGGATAAAACGTTTTTTTTTTATTTAAATCAATAAAAAAATACACAAAAATACTATAATCATTTAAAACAGATTTATTTATTAATGTGTAATAATGTGTGATAATAATTCACTGCCTATGTGCTGTGTGGTACATTTAAACTATTAATTAATATTAATATACCAATTATTGTACAACTGTAAATGTAGGCTGGTTATTTTTATGCAAATGAGGCTCTGTGTAATTATACATTTGCATACTTAATCAAACCATGAATCTACTCTTTGGATGTTATTTTAGATTTAAAATGTAGATTTTAGTGTGAAAACCCTAAAAGAACTTTAATCAAAAACAGAATTACAAAAACTCTTTAATGTTTAGTGAGAACAAAATCATGCACTGTTAATCTTTTTTTTCAATGCAGCAATAATAAAATGTATCTAAATCATGCTTCTAGTTAAGGATATTAATAAATATGTACAATTTTATTGCTTGTACACTCTGAACAGCAGATTATTTTAGACCCTACAATAAGATATTTCAGACTCTATGACAGTATATTGACTGGCTCATGTGTCCTGTAGACTGATTGTTCACTTTAGATCTGTGTTCTTCTGGAGTCCCCTAGTGGATAGATAGATCTGTGTTCTTCTGGAGTCCCCTAGTGGTCAGGACAGTAACCAGTCAGTAACCAGTTCATTTAAGCACCAAAATCAAAATGGAAGAGAACAAACAGAAGGTAAACAGATACCAAAACAGATCTGAAAATCTTTTATCTTATTTTTTATGAAAAATCTCATTTATGGGTGTTTTGACTTATAAATATTTCTGCTTTTGAGTGCTATAATGACAGGATGTTCACCTGACTCAGGAGAAGACGTGACCCAGATGTTTCATTCAGAAAGGCCTGTTTCTCTGATCATGTACAACTCCCTGGAGTGTCTGACTAATCAGTGTAACTCAGCACTTAATTGTTACATCACTGTCGAAAGTGGACTTCACTGAAAACTTCACCTTTTGCTGACAAAAACAGTTGGGCGTACATCCAGCACACACATTACTAATTCATGTTTATTAGAATTCTTATCTCATTTTTATGTGCTAAATTTACTTTTATGTGCTAAATTTACTTTTTAAAAATTTTTTACATCATTTGGCAGATGTCCTTATCCAGAGCGACATACATTATAAACAAAACTTATATCTGGCAAGACAAGCTCAGGGGCATGATGGACACACGTGGTTTTAATATGAATGAGGCAATCAGCAACACCTTTAAAGTAACCTGAGTCTGAATATAAACAGTACTGTGTGACAAATATGCAAAAATAAATAAATTCAGGAAGGGGGAAATTCATTTTTTGTGGCACTGTATAACTAAGTCTTTAACTTAACAAGTACTTGTTTATCTTGATTAGAAGACACTTCCTACCTTGTGTCGCATCTTAGCTTATCAATCTGAAACAGAAACCTTTAAAGGTTTACTGTTACATTTTTATAATTTTTATTAAAATAAAGAGGAATTTTCATTTAGTTCATTCAAAAGCTATTAAATGTACTTAAAAATATATTTTTCCTAAGAGTGGGGATTGGATAAGTAATACTGTAGTTCTGTTTGTTCACAGAGTTTTAACACTACTATGCTTTCACCACGTTTTGGAAATCATGATTCCTGATTTACATTGAAATATGTTTTCAGGCCATATTTTGAAGCACTATAGGTTTTAATCAAAGGTCTCGCTCAGTGTTGAGTAGGATTGAGGTCCTAGAGACTTATAGTCACCCAGTGGACCACATTAGCATTCATTTCACACCACTGAAAGGTGAAATGATCACCAACTATCTACTACCAAATACCAACCCCAGTAAACTGGTGAGAGGATCATGGGCACCCAATGCTCATCGTTGCCAGTGAGTACCAAAAGCCACCCTGTCCCACAGAAATGCCAATGCCACACAAATCAACAAAAAAGTCAACGTTGTTTATGATAGAAAGTTACCACAACATCCAGTGCACGACATCCTGCCACACATGAGGTCTATCAGCCAAAGAGCCCAAGGCCTCCAAATTCCCCAGGTCCCAATTCGATCTAGCACCCATGGGATGCACTGGACAAACAAATGCGATCCATGGAAGCCCCAATCCACAACTCACAGCACCCAAAGGATCCTGGTTCCAGACACCACAGCACACACCAGAGTAGCCAGAGTCACCCAGGTGACACAAGAGAAATGTACACCATCCAGGACTTAATGTTTTGCATTGTAATGTTATGATTGATCAGTGGACACACCTTCTTAACAAAGGTCTTTCCTGAATATTATTTCTTTCTACACTGTAAAACAATACTGAAGGTTTCCAAAATACAGTACACAATAATCTCCTTTGAACAGTTGATATTGTATTGTATCTGCTACTTATGCTCTGTAAAGCTTCATAACAGCTCTAATCTGAGGTGCTGTTTGTTAATTGGTGATTTATGAGGCTGCTAACTTTAAATTAACTTCTCCTCTGCAACACAGGTAACTTTTGGTCTTGCTTTCCAGGGATGGTCTTCATGAGAGCCAGTTTCATCATGGTGCTTGATAGGTTCTGCAAATGCACTTGGCAATACTGTACTTGCAAGAACTATTTCAGAAAGGCAGACCTCCTTGTCTTAAAATAACAAACTTTTGTCTTGACTTTTGACTGGTAGTGTGTG